>CAMZMU010000045.1:70688188-70913815 GCA_947311845.1 Poa pratensis | reverse complement strand
GGAAGTGACAGGAGCATTGACTCCTGCCCGACCTACGGCTTCTGCCTTGGTTAGCCGGCACGGATGTGTCGGGCTCCTTACCTCGGGTCTTGCGCTTAAGATCTGACCAGGTCGGACCTTACTCCTTCAATAGCTTCTCCTGCACTCACAATACAAATCATAGCACCGAGTAGTTAGGTCGGCTGATCATAGCTCGGATTATGAACACGGCCCATGCCAACGGGATACCTCGGACCCCTCTGGGCCAAGACAGGTCGGCCTTTATATATCTCCAGGTCAAGATAAGCTCGGACACTCCCAGGCCCAAACAGGTCGGCCTTTCCGTACCTCGCACATCTTTATAAACTCAACTTATGCCAAGCCTTGACCCTACCCGGGGTAGCCCCCCGACATTTGTCCCCGAAGCTGGTGCGGTCCTACGACCTCGGATGGAGGGCCGTAGCAGGTTCAAAATAAACAAGGCACCACCTCTAAATCCGACCTTATATAAAGTCTGCCGAGGTACTTCCACAGACCATAATCAATCCAGGTTGATCTGCAATATGACCTTTCCGAACTATTTTGACTCAGCACAATCTTGCCTCAAGACTCCCAGGCAACGTGGCGAAGAATCTCTGCCCGGACCCCGAAATCCGGACCTTTGAAAGACAGGTCCTGACCACACCCGCCTTCGTCAGCCGACCCACCAAACAGTGACATCGCTCAAGTGCTTGACCAATTCCGCCCACGACCCCTCGGTTTTCGCGCTGACCAGCACAGAAGATCCGGCCTGGCGGTTGCCATCCTGTGGCCCACGATGTGGTCCGATCGTTGCGGCACAAACCGCCGCAACCGCACTCTCGCCCGCACACGATCCCATGTCCTCCCGGTAACCGCGCGTATGCGCAGTTACCGCACGCGGTTATAAATAGGGCCCAGGGGAGACTTCATCTTCTTCCCCATTCACTCGCCGCTTCGCCTCCACTGCAACCACGCCCGCCGTCGAGCACTTCGCCGCTGCGACCCTCGCCGTCTCGAAGCTTCTCGCCGGAAAACGCGCACCGCGCCTTGCGCCGCCACTCCGCCGTCGATCCTTCGCGCCACCATCGACTCGCCATCAAGCCTCGATCTTCGAGTTCTTCACCGGTGAGTTCTTCGTTTCCCCCTCCATTGCCATGGATGAGTTCACCTTCGATGAACTCGATGACCTTGAGAATCTGATGATCTTGATGAACTCGATGATCCCTCTCGCATCTTTTAGCACTTTTAGATCTCATCTAGACTTCGTTTTAGATACTCCATAGCACTATCCTCTTAGTTTGCCCCTTGATGAACTCGAGTTTACTTTCCTTTTTAGCTCATCGGTAGATCTTTGCGTTTCATCCGTCTCCGTAGATCCGTTTTCCCGCCTAAATCCTTTAGCCCGGCTATCCCGAATGATCCGAGGTATTTACCCCCCGAACCTTCCCTCTTCTGCAGGAAAGCGTCCACATGTCTTCTGCCCCGGATCACGCCGAGGAAGGAGCACCTGGAGAACGAGGTAGCTGGGAGGGATCCGATGTCACGGAGGCGACATTAAGTGGCTCCGAGATTCACGGCGGATCCCGGCCAATCTCATCTGCCGGTTCCGAAGAAAGAAGATATCGAACCCGACGTGGAATCCGGGGAGCGGGTCGTCTTCCTGGATCACTTCGAACGTGGTTTCGGACTCCCGGCCGGGAAATTCTTCCGGGACTTCTTGGACACCTTTGGGCTACAACCACACCACTTGCCCGCCAATGCCATCCTCCAACTCTCGGCCTACGCAACTTTTTCCGAGGGTTACCTCGGATTATGGCCTAGCATCGAGTCATGGGCCAAGTACTTCCAGCTCAAGAAACAAAGTGTCCCGAACAAGAAGGTCGTGGACAAGGAGATGACCGCTTGCGGGCGGCCTCGATTTCCCTCGGCGATCTCTGAGTTTCCTCGGATTCAGGCCTGGACTCCTGCCGAAAATGGCAACGCTCCTTCTTCTATGTGAAGAACCCGGCACCGAAGACCTCATCAACTTGCCGGAGTTCACCATCGGAACCCCTACTGCCCAACTCAACTGGGATTACGAGCCTGCACCCGACGCTCCCGAGGTTTACTGATCCATCAAACCATGATGTCACTCCAGGAGAAAGTTGGGGAGCAGATGACATTTTGCGCACCATGATCACCCGCCGAGTTAACCTCTACAAGCGCGGGCCCATAAGATCTGCCACATGAGTGGTCGCTATGACCCCACGGAACAGCACTCATGAACTCAGCGACTCCGAAGTAAAGGCGCATCCGGCCATCGCCAAGACCACCATGCCCGATAAGTGGAAATGGGGTGTCAAGCCCTATGACCGAGATCACCTTCCAGCTCAAGTAAGTGTACCTTACCCGGCGTATAATATTCCTCGGTTTCATTTTCACACCCGACATTGTATTGATTCTTGTGCTAACTCGGTTTTACTTCGCCACCTCTGCAGAAGTTCACTCGACAGGAAGTCGAGGATGGCCCCATTTCTTCTAAGGAGTGGACTCCCGACCTGCCTATTCCGGTCGCCGCCGAGGCTGAAGATCCGACCATGAGGATCACCTCCCTATTCCCAAGGCCACCTCGGGTAAGACTCGCGATTGCCCATCGCACCGCCCACCAGTTCGATCGTCCATCCAGGATTGGCCCGATGATGACGATGACGATTGCCAAATTCTGGAACCTGTCAATGTTATTCCAATTTCCTATGCTCCTCCGACATATAAGAACTTTCATCCAGCGTCTGCAGCCTCCCGGAAGCGCTCAGGACCCGGTACCTCGATGCCGAGGCTTCTAAGACCTCGGAGACTGCAGCGCCCAAAGCCAAGCGTGCCAAGAAGACCTCGGCGAGGCACAAGAAACGAGGCCCCGTGGAGGAAGATGCGTAAGTCACCTTGCTCCTTTTTACTTCTCACGCTGTTCCGAGGTTAAGTTTTTATACTCTAACTTAATCTTTCTTTTTCGTCTAGCCCGGCTCGGCAGATCAAACAGAGCCACAGCTCGATACATTCACCACTGCCTCCAGTGGTTGAATCTAAGACAACCGAGGCCGAGGTTAACCTCGGCAGCCCCGCCAGAGCCTCTCCTCCAGAACAGTCCGTTGATCCACAGCCCGGAGAGGACCATCTCCTCCCCGTGCGTGTCGCCTCCCCGCCGAACTTCCACCCCGCCGCTGACTCTGACTCAGGCCTGGGACACTCTGCTCCCAGCCAAGATCAGACTCCTCCGCGTCCTCAGAAGGATGCGGAGACAGATCGCGCCAAGACTCCGGCTAAGACCGTGCTGGAGCCTCGGCTCTCCCCCAAGTCTCAAGCTGCGCGCAACCAGCAGCAACAGCAGCAGAAGAAGCAACAACAACAACAACTGCAGAAGCAAAAGCTTCAGCAGCAGCAGAAAGATTCAGCTCGAGTGTTGAGCCCCCCAAACAGCCACAGCAAACTCCGATGCCGCCACCGCCACCGGCCCAAGGCTGCGAGCACCCAACTGGTGCCGCATGTCCCTCGCCGAAGTCCACCTTGACCAAGACCGCGCCTTCGAGCTCTCAGGTCGCCACCTCCCGAGCTCTTTTTCTGCTACCATCCAGCCGAACATCAGCAGCTGGGAGGTCGGGCAACTCCGGACCAAGAGCGGGAACAGCTTAGGCTCGGAGAAGCATTACGACATGGACTGGAACTCGGCTGACACTGCCGAGGTCTCCTCTAATCCGACCTCTGAGCATCCAGCTGGACCTAGCGCCGTGCTCCAGTCCATTTACAACATGCAGACTGCGGTCCTTGATTGCAGCAAGAAGGCATCGGTAAGTTTCTTTACGCAACTCTCTTTCTTCCTTTGAAACCAAATGACAAACACTACACTATTCCCAGTCCCCGAGATTCGGGTTGAGCAATTGACACTCCACCGAGTTAAAATTGCTCGGCTTGAATCTCAAAAACTTGTCATTTCTCCAATGCTGAGTCCCCGAGGCCAATGCCGAGTCCCCGGGACTCAATTGGGCCTCGGGTGCTAAAAAGACCTCGGATTTCTTCGAAATGTAAATCTTCAATATTCGTGTCAAATCTCTTTCCGCCGAACTGATCTCTCTATTTTTTCAGGAGTGCAACAATGCTCGGACCAAAATCTTCAAGAACCTCCTGCTGGATCACAACAACTGAAGAAGTCTCACCGGACTCTTCTATCAGCAAAGGAGCAGAGCGAGAAAGATTATGCCTCCAAGTGAAGACAGCCCAGACGAAATAGCTCGGCTGCAACAAGAGCTGAACCGGGCTAATGAAGCCAAAGCTGCTGTGGAGGACGCTATGAAGGTCAAAGACCAGGCCGCCGAACAGCAGAAAGAAATTGCCAAGACCCTGGAGAACCGCGCCACCTCGGCCGAAACCGAACTGATCGCTCTCCGGCTACATCGAAAAGTTGGTTGTCCGAGCTCACTCGGATTAATCACCAAATGGATAGTAAGTTTCCTTTCTCCTTTTCCTTATTTTCCGCCGACCTACACCCCGTGCCACCGTATGTCTTAATTCAGCGACAGCCTTTTTGTCTTCTTCAGAGCATTTTGAGCACTCCAAGGACAAAGCTGTCCGAGAAGTTCTAGCAGCTCGGGCAAAGAGGGCTGACAGAAACCCTCGGCGAAAGCTGGGATATCCAGGACCACCTCGTCGCCCTTAATGCTCGGATCAGGCCGCTCAGGGCCATTGGAACTAAACTGGTAGATGCTGCCATCCAGGTCCATCGTGCCCTCTGGCCCAAGGTTAAGCCTCCCACTTGCATCGACGAGCTCGCCACGAAGCTAAAAGGAGCCGAGGCTAGACTTCGGGAGTGGAGATGCTCATCAGCTCGGGCTGGCGGACAAGGCCCTGGTGTTCGTGCTGTCTTGGTATGAATCTGTCGAGATCCACACGGTTACCTCCCTGCGCAAGGGCTCTCCTTGGAACACCACTCCTGATGGCATTGAGAAACGCCAAGCAGCAGCCGACCTCTTTGCTAGTTATGCAAACACCCGGACCTTCGATGACGGGCGTCTATTCTGAGGATGAAGAGAGCTCGGACGAGGAAGAAGAGTCCGGTGAAGAAGCTGCTGAAGGAACTGGTGAAGAAGGCTCTGACGGCGAGGAATTTGACTTCGACGAGCCTCAGAGCTCCAAGGGCAAGGCCGGCCAAACAACCGAGGTGGCTGAAGATTCTGATGATGACTTCAACTTCGACGAACCTCCGAACCCCAAGGGCAAGTCCGGCAAAGCCGTAGCCACCGAGGTGATCTCCCCCGACGTGACGGACACCCCGGCATCCACTCCAACAACCGAGGTTGCTTCCGCGACCAAGGTTGTTCCTGCGCCCGAGGTTCCTCCTCCCGAGACTTCGGCTCCCGAGGCTTCTTCCAGCGAGATTCCCACTACCACAACTTCGGCGACCGAGGTCTCTGGTTCCGAGGCCTGAACTTGTCTCAAGAAAAACATTAAATCCCGGTATGCCGGTTCAGATGTAATAGACCTTAAGTAGTTTGCCGTGCTACCAGTACTATTATTTGCTATCCGAACCATGCTTTTCTAAAAATTTATGCCGAACCCTTTTGGAACGAGTCCCCGAGTTCACTTTCGTGTTTACTATACTTGGCATTCTTTGCTCTTGTCTACCATTTTGGCGTTCGACAGTCGAGTCACAAGATTGTTGTTTATAGCATACAGTACTTAGCAAATGCCGAGGTGTGTTTCAAAATCATCCGACATAAATGAAAGGTAAAGACAGGGGTTAGTAAACGACACATGCCGAACTATATTTTTGGACCGAGTCCCCGAGTCCATTTTCATGTTTCCCACGTTTTTTCATCTTTGCTCTTGACTACCATTTCGGCGTTCGTCAGTCGAGTCACAAGATTAGTTACACAGCATACATTACTTGAAGTTTGAGACGAGGTTCAAAACAGTTCGGCATATGAACGAAATTGACAAACAGAAATAAAACACAAGCACATGAGCGAGGCAGTCCCCGAGCTTCAACCTCGGAGTGCCGACATTTCATTAAGGATTAACCGAGGTACATACATTGCGCCCTTCATGAGTAGAAAGGTCGGAGTAGAGCTACATTCCATGGTCGCTTGACCTCTGATCCGGGGTTGTCCAGCCCATCTTTCCTTGGTTCCTGCGCATCTATAAGATAGTACGAATCATTGAGCAGAGCTCGGCTCACAATGAACGGTCCCTCCCATGGAGGTGACAACTTGTGCCGACCTTTACTGCGCTGCACCAGCCTCAGCACCAAATCTCCCTCGTGAAACACACGAGGGTTGACATTCCGGCTATGATAACGTCGGAGACCTTGTTGGTATATTGCTGACCGAGATGAGGCCAATTCTCTAGCTTCCTCAAGCAGATCTACTGCATCCCGAGCCTCTTTTGCCTCGCTTCAGTGTACATTGCCACTCTGGGCGCATCATATTCGATGTCAGTGGGTAGCATAGCTTCTGCCCCATAGACCATAAAAAATGGCGTATAGCCAGTTGATCGATTTGGTGTGGTCCTTAGACCCCACAGTACTGGTATCTCATCTATCCAACACCCCGGCGTTTTCAGCAGTGGTTCAATGAGCCGAGCCTTGATGCCGGCCAACACTAGAGCATTTGATCTTTCCACTTGTCCATTAGACTCCGGATGTGCCACCGAGGCTATGTCCAGCCGGATTCCCTTGTCCATGCAAAACCGAGCAAATTCTCCAACAGCAAAGTTCGTGCCGTTGTCCGAGATAATGCTATGGGGTACCCATATCGCAGAATGATCTCCTTCAAGAAAGTCACTGCTGAATGACCATCCAACTTCCGGATTGGTTTCACCTCGATCCACTTGGTGAACTTGTCCACCATCACCAGTATGTGCGTCATGTTACCTCGGGCTGGTTTGAACTCTCCCACCATATCCAAACACCATACCGCAAACGGCCAAGTGATAGGAATTGTTTTGAGCGCCGAGGCTGGCATATGCGTTGCTTGGCAAACCTTTGGCATCCTTCACATCTCCGGACTATGTCCTCTGCATCAGCAAGAGCAGTGGGCCAATAGAACCCATGCGAACACCTTGGCCACTAGAGCTCTTGTGCTGCAATGATGTCCACACTCTCCTTGGTGGATCTCCAAAAGCATCTCCTTGCCTTCAGCTGGCTCGACACACCGTTGCAACACCTCGGTTACGCTTCTTTTATAGAGCTCCTTGTTGATGATGGTGTACGCCTTTGCCCTCCTTTGGATTCTCCTAGCCTCGGTTGTGTCACTTGGCAAGCTTCCCTCTGTTATGAACTTCATGATCTGCTCCGCCCACTCCGGCACTGGGTGCAAAGGAAAAAGTTTCTCGTCCACCTCCATTGGTTCGGCCCCATAATCTCCTCCATTATTTCCTCCACCATCCTGCGACCAGTCCCCGAGTCTCGACGAGCAGTCCCCGAGTTCGGTGCGCAGTCCCCGAGTTCTGCCACGCAGTCCCCGGTCCGACCAGACGCATCCGACGTCTACCTCCATTGGAACAGGTCCGGACTCTTGCTCAGCCGGGATGAAAATAGATTCGGATTCAGGAGAAGGTTTGATTGAAGGAGTTCTCAAGTGATTCAGGGCTACTCCAGGTGGTACTGCCTCTTTAGATGAACCGAGCTTTGACAACACGTCGGCAGCATTATTTTCTGTCCGAGGTATATGCTTGTATTCACACCCTTCAAAGAACCCGGATATCTTTTGCACATGGAACCGATATAACGCCATGTTGGCATCCAGAGCATCCCAAGTTCCAGAAGATTGCTGCACCACCAGGTCGGAATCGCCGAAGCATTCCATACGCCGGATACCGATCTCCTTCGCCACATTGAGTCCATGGATTAAGGCCTCATACTCCGCCACATTGTTTGATGCCGAGAAATGAATCTGCAGCACATATTTCAGCTGATCTCGCTTCGGTGAGGTGAGGACTATTCCGGCCCCCAGCCCGATCTTTGTCTTGGACCCATCAAAATGCATCTTCCAATAATTATAGTCCGGCCTGGGTGGCTCAGCTCATACTGCATCTCGGCCCAATCACAAAAGAAGTCCGGCAGCGCCTGGGATTTGATTGCATCTCTTCTCTCATAATGGTGCATATGGAGACACCTCAATCGCCCATTTGGCAACTCGGCCAGTTGCATCTTTGCACCCGATGATCTCCGAGATTGGAGCTTCGCACACCACCGTCATGGGATGCTCCTGGAAATAATGCTTCAACTTCTTGACCGCCAGGTAGACACCATACGTCATCTTCTGGTAGTGAGGGTAGTTCTGCTTCGAGGTAGAGATCACCTCGCTCAAGTAATACACCGGTCTCTGCACCGACCTGCCACCTTCTTCGCGCTCCACCACCACTGCCACACTTACAACTCGGTTTGTGGCCGCAATGTAAAGTAACATCGGCTCATTGTGCAATGGTGACGCCAACACCGGAGTGGACAACATCTTTTTCAGCTCATTGAACGCCACGTCGGCCTGCGGGGTCCATGTAAACCCGGTACTTTTCTTCATGAGCTGGTACAAAGGTAAGGCTTTTTCTCCCACCTACTACAAATCGGCTCAACGAGGCTAGGCACCCTGTGAATTCTGCACATCTTTCAAACACTTCGGTAATTTCATGTTTCAATAGCTCGGATCTTGGCCGGGTTCCTCGATACCTCGGCTAGACACCAGGAATCCAAGCAACTTTCCAGCCGGGACACCAAAGGTGCACTTGTCCGGGTTAAGTTTCAACCGATATTTTCTCAAATTCACAAATGTCTCCTCGAGATCCTCGAGGAGAGTACGTTTCTCCTTAGTTTTGATGACGATATCATCGACATACACTTGCACATTTTTGCCCATTTGAGAGTGCAGGCATTTCTGCATACACCTCTGATAAGTTGCCCCGGCATTCTCAGACCAAAACACATGACACGATAGCAATACGCCCCATACGGGGTAATAAAAGCAGTCTTTATTTGATCCTTCGGGTTCAGTGGTATCTGGTGAAAACCAGAGTACGCATCGATAAAAGACAACAGTTCACAACCAGCAGTGGAATCGATCACTTGATCAATCCGAGGTAATGGAAATTCTTTGGGCACGCCTTGTTGAGGTTAGTGAAGTCAATGCACATGCGCCACACCTTGACCACGGCTGGCTCGTCTTTCTTCTTTTCCACCAAGACCGGATTGGATATCCAGTCCGGATGCAGCACCTCCATAATGAACCCGGCTGCAAGCAACTTAGCCAGCTCGTCCAGCACCACTTGTCTTCGGTCGTCTGAGAGACGACGGGTCGGTTGCCTCACCGGTTTCACCTCCGGCCTGACAAATAAAGAGTGCTCTGCCAACTCCCTCGGAACACCAGGCAGGTCCTTAGCCGACCATGCAAAGATATCCCGATTCTCACGGAGGAAGTGACAGAGCTCGCTTTCCTATTTCTCGCCCAGCCGGTCCCAATGAGGCCATGCGCTCGGGTGCTCCGGGTCAATGGGGATCTTCTTGGTCTCCTTGGGCACCTCGAATGCTGCAGTTGAGTCCGGGCTCATCAGTCCGGACATGCCGAGCTGTGTTGACTGCGCCATTGCCACCACTTGATGCAGCTTCTTCTTCTCAGCTGCGATCACCAAAGATCGGCCAGATTAGACCCCGCCGAGGCACACTGAATGGCTCGCTTGTAGTCACCCGAGATGGATATGATCCCATTGGCCCTGGCATTTTCATCTTCAGGTATGCAACATGGGTGGAAATCATGGGCCAGAGCCGGCCTTCCAAGCAATGCATGGTATGCACTCTCCAAGTCCACCACCTCGAACTCGATACTCTCAACTCGGCAGTTATCCTTGGTTCCAAATGCTACATCCACCCATATCTTGCCCATGGGTGCACAGGAAACGCCAGGCACAATCCCATGAAAAGTACAACTGCTCGGCATCAACTGATTTGGCGATATGCCCAATTTCACCATTGTGTCTCGGTACATGATGTTGATGGCACTGCCATTGTCCACCAGAACTCGGGTGAACCTCACATTGTTGTAGGCCCACACAACGTCGGATCTACCACCAGGGCATACTTTCCAGGGCTCGGCATGATCCGAGGTGTATCTTTCCTGCTCCAAGTGATCTCCTGCTCAGACCAGTTCATATAGGTCGGCACCACCGGCATTACTGCATTCACCTCCATGGCACGCCTCTGCACACTCTTCTTGTCAGTTGGCTCGGTCACAAAGACCACATAGCTCGCATGAGCCTCTCTATAGTCATTTCCGGGGTATTCATACTGCTGACTTGGTCCGGCACCATATTGTTGTTATTACCTCGGACATTCACAACATTCACGGGCCTTGCTGCTGCAGGCCTCGGAGGAGGTGCAGTGGTTATCGGGGTAACATTTGCTCCGGACAGATTCGGGTGGCCTCGGCTGAAATCTCTGAGGTGGTCCTCCTCTGTTTCCTCCGGCCTTCGCCCCTTCTTCCTGATTCTCGGTTCCAGCTGCACTGCCGGGTTGAATGGTTGGCTGGCTTCGCGGGTCGGTCGTATGGTAACGCAAGGACCATCTAACATCGATTCATAAGTCAAGGGTGGCTCCGGGTTCGGACTAAATGCCGGACCATTGATTTTCGGCCTCTGGACACCTCCAGCTCCGGGCTGATCCGGGTTCACCGCTGCAACTTGGTTCGAGGTGTATGATAGTCCGGCTCCCTCCTCTTTGTCCGAACTCTTGGCGGTCATTACACCTTGGTCCGAGCCGGTTGTTTATTGGCTCCCTCCTTCTGTTACGTGCCACTGCCTCTGCTGCTGGCTGCATCGGATCACCCAGAGCATAAGAATCTGCAATCCGGATTGTCTCTGCTAGGGATTTCGGCATATCTCTTTGGAGCCTCTGCCACAGCATGCTGCCATGTCGACAACCATCTGCAAACCAGGAAATGGCCTGTGCCTCTACAACTCCTTCACAGGAATTCCGAACATTGCTCCACCGAGTTAAGAACTCGGTCAGTTTCATGATCATCTTGCTTACATGCTGCCAGGAGCTGAGGTCGGTTTGGCCTCTTGTATGTACTAGCAAAGTTGCTGTTAAACGCCAGCTCCAAGTCTATCCAGGAGTTGATACTATACTCCGGCAAATTATTCAGCCAGATCCGAGCTGGACCTTCCAACATGTGCGGGAGATACCGGACCGCCCATCGGCGATTGCCCCCCGCTATGTGCACCGAGGATACATAATCTGTCAGCCAATCTTGCGGCTTGGTGCTCCCGTTGTATGGCTTGGTGTTCCGACCTAACTGGAACTGAGATACTGGCGGTGGTGGCTCCTTCATGATCCGAGGTCCGAAACACGCCGGACCAGGAGGGCCTTCCTCCTCCAGTGCTCGACAAGTAGATTCTATCCAGCTTGTTACGAACATCGCCGGAGCTAACATCCGAGCTCCTATCCGAGGTCCCAACGCCCCATCCACTCTGTGGTATCCGCTCGCGCCATGGCCGAGTCTCCATCATCATATCGGTCATCGCCTTGACCGACGTTCTGAGGTTGCTGAACATACTCCGGCTCTCGCTGATATGCCCCTGCGGCCGGGTTGTTGCTGATACCTCGGGGGCGGAGGTGGTTTACCTCGGCCAGCCGACGCTGCTTGCCCGCCATTCTGATTTCCCTGACCGGAGTTACCCTTAGCTCGGCTTGCATTACCTGGCCGGGGTTTCCCTTAGCTCGGCTAGCATTGCCCTGGCCCACCTTCTGCTTTGCTGCTAACACCGGATCATACATCTGCACTGCTGCTTGTTCTGACCCGAGGTGACACTCCGGGCTCGATCGGCTCCTCCGACGAGTGGAGACGAGGCTTGCCCCTTGGACACCTGACTAACTGGCCTAGCTGAATAAACCATCTCGAATCACCAGCCCCGGCATATGCTCTGCGGAGAGCCTCATTCTGCTGGTTAGCTACATACACTAATTCATTGACTCGCTTCTGCTGCGCACGCCATGCATCTCCAAGTCAACCCGGATAGCTCGGCCCTGCCTGCCTCGGCAGCTCTGAGGTTCTTAGCAGGGGAACTATACCGGCCTTCCAGTCGACACGCGACTCTCACTCCTAGCCGAGGTGGTAGGTCGAGCCTCCCTGTTTATCTCATCATTGAGCCCCTTGCCTCTCTGCCGCACCTCGCGCTCCCCTATTTGTATCAACTGCTACCGGGGTGAAGCCATTCGCTGCATTGTACTCACGCAGATCTCTATTGAACTCATCTCTAGCTGTCATCATTGCTACAGCCTCCTTTGCAACAGGACACGCTTTGCCTCTAGGTCGGCCACAGTCACTACTACATCCACTCCTGGATTTACTGGGTCTGCCAGTGTCTCCGCTATCTCTACTAGGGTCGCACCTCGGCCCTGCACCTCGGGGTACCAGGCAACTCTTTCTCTAGCCTGGGCTTTGCAGATCTCACCTTAGCAACCTCGGCCGGCTTGGATTTGCTGGCATCTCTTTGCCAGCGGCATCAACCGGACCGTCATCATCACCTCCACGCAGCTCTCGGGGCGAGTGATACGCCGACCTAAGCCGCAGGAGAGGAGTTTCGTCGTCCACGAGCACCTGCTCCGGGTACTCGCGAACAACCTCGACAGCAACATAGGTGACGAAGCTGCCAAGCATCATGGTGAAGCCATGCTCGGGGAAGGGCTTGCCGGCGAAACACCCCGCATTGTCGCTGATGAAGGTGAACTCACCGATCTTGGCGATAAGCCCGGAAAGAACACGCTCGCCTGAGCCCGTCCGGATGTAAACTCCCTCCAACGCCTCAATCAGCCCCACGGTGGGCGCCAACTGTCGTGGTGGGATCACGGCAGATGCCATAGGTATGGCTAAGATGGGGCCGAATGGTCGTTGGGGGAATCCGGGGAGGGTTTATGCACTCAAGAAGTGCACAAGCAAGAACACGCAAGAAACCGCAAGAACATGAACTAGAAACCAAGAAACGAAGAACACAAAGCACACCACGATGTACCCTGCTTCGGGGCCCTCTTGTGGAGGTAACACCCCTACTGCAGCACTATCCTACTTGGTGTATATCTCAAGGTGACAAGTACAAGCCGCTCCTCGAGCTGTGTGATGATACAATGGTGAGACCTTGAGAAAGAAGATGAAGCTACAAGGGGGGGGGAAGGAACTCCGAGCTTGAATCCGAGGTGTCTCCGGGATTCCGAGGTTCCTCTCCTGATTGATCCCTCCCTGGATCGATCCTTCTCCCAGGAGGGGTTGAAGCCCACTATATAGGCCAGCCGAGTTACCGTTGTGCCCCTTGCTGAACACTGTTGCCATGCCTCTGCTTTGGTCATCATCGACAGGACATGGCCTGCCCATCCCTGCATCACCACAGTAGAGCTATGATGTCCCCTCTGACTGAGACAGGACGTGGCCTGGCTGAGCTACCTCGTAGCCTTTCCCCAGATCTCGCATGGTCAGCGGTCAGAGATGTGCCCCGCCGAACCTGGGGCACGCCTCTGCCAGGCTCCGTGACAGACGCTCCTGTCAGGCGGGAAGTGACAGGAGCATTGACTCCTGCCCGACCTACGGCTTCTTGCCTTGGTTAGCTCGGCACGGATGTGTCGGGCTCCTTACTTCGGGTCTTGCTCTTAAGATCTGACCAGTCGGACCTTACTTCCTTCAAATAGCTTCTCCTGCACTCACAATACAAATCATAGCACCGAGGTAGTTAGGTCGGCTGATCATAGCTCGGATTATAAATGTCGGCCCATGCCAACGGGATACCTCGGACCCCTCTGGGCCAAGACAGGTCGGCCTTTATATTCTCTAGGTCAAGATAAAGCTCGGACACTCCCAGGCCCAAACAGGTCGGCCCTTTCCGTACCTCGGCACATCTTTAAACTCAACTTATGCCAAGCCTTGACCCTACCCGGGGGTAGCCCCCCGACATCCAGTTATTGTGAGACCCTACTCCGTGCGACTAATCTCCCAAAGCAGTGAATCAACATAAGTCGCAACTCAGTGCGACTGATCTTCCAAAGGATTTGCCCCTTACTTTGGCATGAAAAACACATCGGAGCTATCATGCTCGACCCGAGTCGCTCTTAGCGACTCAAACTTGAACCAACTAGGTGTTCAACCCTACTCCGTCAGGAGTATCAATTCGCAGCCGAGTGCGATGAGTATCAAGTATGTATGACCTGCGAGGAATAGAAAACTCGCATTAAAGGGTCTGCATCGTCTTTTGTCACACCCTGTAAGAAATTGAGTGATTATGAAATAAAGCCGGCACCCTTGACATTCAAGGGTTCATCGTTTTGCCCCAACTATCATTGAGTTGCTGAGTCTTTGGAATTTCATACATCACTAACCCTTGAGGGCTTTTTTACAAGCACAGCGAGCACAGCTCGCTACCTCAACCTTTGCCAAACGAGTGGCAATCATTAAGTTAGAAGCGTCTTGCATTATGCGGCCAAAGTACTGGGGTGTGGCGTCAATCGAGCTTGATTGCCTATCATGGCCGCTCACGACCCTGAACACACATGTTCCTAGGAAATACTGAGCCGCGCGAGCGTCTGCTTAATGGAAATATCATAAAAGAACCTGCTTATAGGTCACAAAAGTACTGCTTACAGTACACAAATACTTTACAAACTAACGGGCACGTCGCTATTGACAAGTCCCACATCACTATTGGATGTTTATTTCTGCTTTCGAGTTGCAGGAACAGGAGCCTTCGCGGCTTGTCTTGGGGTTGGAGCGGCAGGTGTCCTTATAACCAGGGCACCACCAGACGAAGTAGAAGGACCACCAGGTCCCGAGGATGGATTATAAGCTTGGGATGAATCAGCCCCAGTGGATTTCTCTTTCGCAACTTTGCTGCCATCAGGATTGAACTTCCCCAGATAAGAGCCCAGGTCTAAATTCTTAACAAACAGCGTGGCGTAGCCACGCATCCCCTTCTAGATGTCGAAATACTCACTCATTGGAAGCTCAGTACCGTCCGCGCGCTTCGCCCGGCCATGGCGAGCAATCTTGCCAACCTCTATTTCTGGATAATATGCCCGGAGTAATGTCAAAACATGAGCAGCTCCGGCGCGAGCAGAGGACCCCTTCCAATCAGAGACATAGTGGGGAGCCTTAAACAGTCTGTTCAGCCAATACTCACATGAAGCTGGAGCATCAACCGCAGGGGCAATTTTTGTCATTACTTCCTGGGTTACCTTAAGGAGGCGCTGGCTAAAATCTTGAAGATATTCCAGCTGATCCTTTAAATTGGAGCGGCATACTGGAGCACCAGGCCCTGCGTCAAAAAACAAGATGAGATCTAAATCAGCAGCTCATGGTGTTCACCCAAATACGCATGATCAAGAGACAAAGGATTAAGGATATAACCAGCGAGTTGCAGGATGGCTGATTTAACAACAGATCCAAAACCCTCAAAGGCCTTAAGCAATGTGTTATATTTTCATCTCGCGCAACGAGCTCCCTCGCATGGTCTCCTTTCAGTCGATCAATCAATTCAGATTTGAGATTCAGCCCCTCTTGCAAGGATTTATAACTTCATCCTTCTCCATGAGTCGCTGCTTCGAATCAGCTTCGAGCTCTTTAAATCGCTCTTCACAGGAGTCAAGTTGACCTTTGAGTACCTTTATTTCTGGTGCCTGGTTTTAATGATCTCGCTATGTTGCTCCAAGGCAGACTACATCATTTCAGGCTTATCTAAGGACATGCCATTGCCTTTCATTGAGTCAGAGGCATCAAGTGAGGGCCACTCAAGCTGCAAATAAACAGAGGAAAAATGTAAGCAATTCATAAAGGCACTTGGGGGCTGAAAACTTGGAATAGAGAAAGAATCAACACCCTGCTAACTGACGCAAAGGTCTTGATCCTTGGGGGCTACGTTATGCTACCTGGCGACTTGAAGAAAATTGCTCAACCAGGTCGCGCAGTAAAGCGGCGTGCCTATCTCCAGCTGCGATTATGGCATCCGCAATTGATTTGGAATTATTAGTGTTTGGAAGATCAACCGCTTCAGAAACAGGAGCTCCAAATTGAATTGGCACCCCTATACCATCGGGAGTCGCAGACAGAGCCGCGGCTGGGATCATGGCAGGAGCCGCATCGGCAATACCTTCCTCTGAGGAAGGCTTCAGACAAGTTGCGCCATCACTGGTCCCCATGTTTTCATCAGCAACGTCGTCCTCACTCATGGTTGGCTGAGAGAGAGCAGTGAAAGAGGCAGACTTTGTATCCCCTTCAATCGTGGCCCTACAAGATATTGATAGTTATAGACTAAAATAGCAGTGTCATAGTCATAAAAGGAAGGCAAATCCTACCCAGAGGCAATACGGATGCTCTTCATCAGGCAACCAGAGGAAGGAGAAGATAAATCTTGCAGATCTGAGCCTACAGGATAGGAAAAACAGCAGTGGTTAACAATCCTTCATGGAAACATTGAGTACAAAGAAAACAGAATGTCGCATGGAAATACCCGAACTTGTCGAGAAGCAATTCTTCGCAACAGGCTCGGAGGAAAGTACAGCACTGTCAGGCTCAGCAAGCTTCAAGGATTTGGCAACTTTTATTCCCACAAGCAACGCCAAGGCCTTGCGACGTTTCTCAGGTTGCGAGGGATCTTCCGGACGCTCAGATAAAAAACGCTTGGAGGATCTACGAGGTATTTCAGGAAGCTCCAGGAAAGATGTGCCTGGAGCCGAAGACAGAAGAGCATCGGCCATTTGTTGCTCCTCTTCGGAGGCGCTACCCCCAGGCTCAGAAGCAGTGCCATGTGTAATCGTTTCCTCACCAGGAGCAGCGACTTGTTCTGATGACTTGGCAGCGGCTTCTTGGCTTGAGTCGGCCTCTTCTGACGGGAGAGTCCAAAAATGGGGGTCGATCTGAAAGAAAATCGAGGTCAGAAATAATCAACTTTGAAGGAAGAATCCTAGAAGGCAAAAGTTACAAGAAGAATTACCACAAAAGGCTTGTGTTCAGCCCAGAAAGGGGCAAGACCGACGGTATCATACGAGTTAATGTCCTCGTTCGTCACTCGGCGAATGAAGTTTATCCACTCCCTTTTGTCCCAATCTTCAGGGCAAGTACGATCAACATCATTCGCATGGCAGGTGAAATCCACCGTAAGTCGCAGACGGCGGCTCACGGGCTGAATTCGCCATTTGGTCCAGCAAGATATGAGATCCAATCCGGTGAGGCCATGGAGCGTCAGCGCCCTCACCTTGTCCAAAAGAATTTCGATGGACGGTAACGAAGAAGGATCGGGTTTGGAAGACAAAGCAGGGGTAGCCTCGAAAGGGAGTGGAGACCAAGGGGGAAGACAAATTTCGCCCTCAGGAGAAGTGTCTTTGCAGTAAAAGAAGGTTCTTTGCCAACCTCTAACTTTATTGGCGAGGGCTAGCTTTGGGAAGATACTACCTTTACGACGTTGGAAAGAAATGGCGCCCATTGGAGGAAAGAAGCGTCTGTTGCTTCCTTTTGACTATTACAACCAAAAAAGGCAAGCCAGAAATCTATCAAAGGAGGAACACCCAAATAATCTTCGCAAAGAACATGGAAGTTACTCACTTGCAACATCGAATTGGGACCAATGTCATGAAGGCGAAGGCCTAGCCGTTGCATCAGGGAGCGGAAGAAGAGAGAGCCTGGGGCTTGAATCCGCGCTCGACGTGTTCTACAAAAATCACCACTTCTCCTGGCTGCGGATCAGGAATTATCTCCTCGCCAGGGGCGCGCCATTCACATTGATCTTTCGATGGAAGAAGGCCGCGAGCGGCCAGAGATTCCAAAAATAATTCGTCAATCCACGAGCCTTCCCAGTTGCAACTACGGTGAGACATCTTTTCCAATCAGGGGAATTTCCATCAGAAGATCGCGAGCGCGAGAAGCGGAAGCAAAGGCGGCGGAGAAGAGTAACGGAGGCGAAACCCAAACAGAGTGCCAGGGAGGCCGATGGGCCGAACTAAATAGCCCAGGCGTGGAAGATGTTCAGATCTGGAAACCAACAGGCACGACCAGATGAGTCGCGCCCTTGAGCCGCCAAAAGGGATATAAGTCGCAAGTGGCGACACAAAACTGGAGTTCAGCTAGGACGTCCACATGCGCGGTTCGGCAGTTCACCAAGACAAAGAAGCCTTCATCTGAAGTCCAAGCAGAACTTGGAGGCTAATGTCGGGGGAAGTACTTGGATAACCCGCGGCCCGTATTGATAAGTGCGACCCACTTTACTCGCACCAGAAAAGGCCTGCATGAAAACAAGCCCAATATCGCACCGCCACAAGGAGAAGAATCTAGAAGACATATCCTGGAAGACGTAAGAACGAGTTAGTCTCCAGATAGGTTCCAGTTGATATATTCCTTGTGGAGGAAGTTTCCTTTGTAACCTAGCGAGCCTCTGTGTATATAAAGAGGACTCGCAGGACTTAGACGGGGACAAGCTATCAAGCCCTCAAACCCTAGTTCATACGGCGAGTACCGAGATCGGATCGCCTCCATTGTAACACCACATATATCATATCAATACCAATCTAGGGTAGGCAGGAAGTAGGTCTTTACCTCACATTGAGGGGCCGAACCTGGGTAAATCTGTGTTCATCTTTGTTCCTGTGATCCCAAGCTCGGAGACGATTGACTCGCGTAATCCCACACCTACGAAGTCATCCATGACATCTCACGTGACAAACCCACGACACTACCAACATGGACCAAAACATTTTTTAGAGCTTTTATGTCTGCTTTAATGCATTGAAGCTAGGTTTCAAGGCTGGCTGCAGAAAAGTAATAGGTTTAGATGGCTGTTTTTTCAAAGGAGCTGTGAAGGGAGAGCTGTTATGTGCTATTGGCAGAGATGCTAATAATCAGATGTACCCAGTGGCTTGGGCATTGTTGAGCAGGAAACAAATGAAACCTAGAAGTGGTTTGTTGGCTTACTAATTAAAGATCTTGACATCAACAACAATGGAGCTGGCTGGGTGTTCATATCTGATCAGCAGAAGGGACTGATAAATGCAATGAAGGATTATTTGCCAAATGCAAGAACAAAGGGATAAAGGACACACAGGGGAGGCTGCAAGAAAAATCCAGAAAGAGGACATAAGAAGAATGCACACCTTGTGAAAACTAGCAGAAAAACCAAGAAAACAGAGGTTTGCGTATGCATTTTTGAATTTAGATGATTTAGAAGAATTTAAATGGTTTGTACATGATTTTAGTTGAACTTACATTCATTTTACTCAAATTATGTAGCAATCTGGACCAGCTTCACAAGCTGGAAGCTCTGCTGCAACTTCACAGCCTGGAAGCTCTGCTCCTACTTCACGGGCTGCAAGAACTGCTCCACCATCCAAAACTGCAAGAACTGCTACTCCTTCGGCACCACCAACAGAAACTGCTCGAGCTGCTGCTTTCAAGCATCCCAGAGGACAGCAGCAGCAGGAACTAGCACAATACTGGTGGAAGTAAAAGGACAAAGAGACCCCCTGCATCTTCATATGGCAGCTTCCAGTACTTCACAGCAAGTGGAAACGTGTGAAGCTGTAATTTTGCAACAAGTACCAGGTTGCAAAATATTTTGTGTGTACCAGGTTGCCAAACTTGATCAATCTGTGTGTAATGTTACTTTGCTACAAACCAGTTTGTCTTTAACAGGTTATGAGACTTGAAGTTTATGTTTCAATTGAGTACTGTCAATGCTTTTGATGATTTGAAGTGACATACTATTTCAATGGTTGAGTTTATTGAAACTAGTCGAAACTAGTCGAGGTTTGTCGAAACCTCGACTAGTCGTGACTAGTCGAGGTTTGTCAAAACCTTGACTAGTCGAAACCTCGACTAGTCGTAACTAGTCGAGGTTTGTCGAAACATTTACAACACAAGATTCAACACACATATTAAACCACTGCCAGTACATTAACAACACAAGATTCAGTATAGATTTTTCAAAGTGCAAGATACGGTACACTTACAAACCACTTCTCACTAGACTAACATTTTCCCTACAACCAAACCTAGCACAAAGACAATAAAAACAAACAACACATTCATATATTTGCCTTCCATTGCCTTAATCTGTTCATTCTTCAACTTCAGCTGGTCTTGCAGAGCCTGCAACCTGAACTCTCTTGCTGATTCTTCTTCTGACATGCCAACACCTACAGCTAGTTCTTCAGTTGGAGCCACATTTCCTCCCCCAGCCTCATAACTTCATCCCTCAAATCGCTAAAAACTTTGGCAATGGATCATCGTGCCATGCAAGAAAGCCACAACCACCATGCTACTCAATTGAAGAACAAAACTGAATCAGAAGATTGGAGAACAAATGAGGAATGTGAAAAGTTGGGCCTCACCATTGCATCCACACAAGCATAGTATCTCCTCCCTGGATTCTGAAGGATCCACGAAATCTAGCGCGGCGCCTTCCGTCGTGGATCGCACCGGCAGTACCTCGCCGGCTCATACTCCATCGCGCCCTCGCGGTACCGCACTGGGACCTAGCATCCGCGCCGGTCCTTCCAGATGCGCGACGGAATCCGGGAGCTTGAGAAGCGGAAGAAGACCACGACATCGCACCGCCCGCCGCCTTGCGCCTCGCTCCGGTGAGAAATCGCCCCGCCGTCCCTCCGCCTCAAACCCTAATTTCGTTCCCCAATTCGCCAAGACACCGTGGAGCGGGCGGGCCTGGCGGTAATAACCCGCGCGCACCGGTCAACCGCAGAGCACCCTGGCCCACCGCTGACAGGAATCCCGGTTGACTATTGCCACGTCGGCGTTTTTCCTGTCAAACGGCTGTCAGGGTTCAAATTAGACCAGGATTTGAGAGTTGAGGGTTCCGATTTCGGGGATTGACAGTTTAGGGTTCGATTTAGCTTTTGCCTACGAGTTCAGGGTTTATTTTGGACTTTTTCCAAAAGACAAGCACATGTGTGTGAGGTGTGACTGTGTAAACCTATTCTTTTCAACTTATCGGCCAGCTTGAGAACTTGCCTGTGGCAAGATGGTTACAAGGGTGGTTGTACCCCCAGCCCACCAGAGTTCAAACCCCAGGTTTGACGCTGGTGTTTCTCATTTAAGGCGGAATATTATTTAGTGGGAGGCGACATTCCCGTCGACAGCGAGGCGCCGTGCTGACTTCGTCAATCTCAAGACCCAATCCGCCGGCTCAGTCTTTCGGAGGTGCTCATAGGGGTAGGGTGTGCGTGTGTGCGTTCATAGGGGTGAGTGTATGCGCGTGTATGTAAGCGTCTGCGTTGTACTGTGTTTAGCAACAAAAAAAACTTATCGGCCAGCTTCCAGGCTATCCACCGCTAAAGCTTAAAAGAAGCCAAAAAATAAAATAGGTTGCTTATTTTCACCGTGAAATCCATTTCCTATCTGCGGCAAAAATAAAAATAGGTCACTCTTACAAGGAAAAACATTTTGTTTTTGAAACAAGAGGCAAATACTTTACCTTTAATTTTGAAACGTACGTTTTGTTCTGAACGTTTACAAAACCGCTTATTTATACCTCTGTGTCCGGTAATATTGAATATGGGGCACCGGTCATGAGTATATATCTCTACTATATAATATAGCGATGGTTGGTACGTTTTTTAATTCCGATTCTACCCCTATAGGTTTCGGAATATTACATTATGTGCCACCGCTAAGTAAAATAGACGGTTCGTTATTATGTGATGTGCCGCCGCCCCTATTTTTCAGTCCAAATAACGACAACTGCCACCGCCTATGAGAAATAACGGTTCGTTCTGTCGCGAGCCGGGGCAGCCCGGGCGCCCGGCACGAGCGGGGGTGCAGGGGCATCAAGCCAAGGGCCCACCGGCGACGAACGACGATGCGCTCGAAGTCGACCTCCTGGACTCGGCGAGGATGAAGGCCAGGGCGTCGTGGCCGCTAGAGCTAGGAGCGGCGGCCGGATACTTCTCAGCCCCCAACTTGTCGACGTACTTCTCTCCGCCGCCGTCGCTCCCACCTCCAGCCGTTGTCGGGCCACTCCCCGTCTCCTCCCGCGGTATTCCCACCCTCCCTGCGTGGTGACGCCGCGTCGCACCTGGCTGCCGGCGGGATTGCCGGCGTCGTCAACAAGACCTGCACCGCGCCCCTCGCCCGCCTCACCTTCCTCTTCCAGGAACGAGTACTCGATCCCTTTTCCTTCTCCCGCGTTGTTGTACGTATAGATTGGGGAGCTCAGGGGAAGGAAAAACGATTAATTAAGAGATAGAAGATGTATGTGTTGGATTTTAAGTGATTCTGGGTTGCTTTCGCCGGTGCCCAGGAGATGATTTGACCAGAAAGGAATCACCACCGTTCAATGTGTGGGAGAAATATGTTTCATGGGTGGCATGTTCCAGAAATCCAGAATGTGGCGGCATCTGGGAAAGAGCAGCAGAAGCGGCGGCGTAGTCAAGGATGCTGTCGAGGTTCAGAATGTGTCGAGCGGCCGTGGAGCTCCTCCTTGTTGATTCAACGGGGAGGCCTCGGGCAGCAACGAGATGCTCCTCTGAGCGCGGTCCAGGTCCAGGATCCATCCGCACATGCTATCTACTGTACGATACGTGTGTTCTGGAAAAAATTGGTAAAGATCCTATGCAGCCTCAATGCTTTGTTGATTGAATCTGATAAATTTGTCTATTCAGCTCGGATGCTTTGCTGATTGAATCTGACAAATAATCTGATAATTTTTTACTATAATTACATCTTGAAAACTGTATAAGAAAATGCGGTGGAAAATAGCATATGAAAGAAATATATGGTGCGACACAATTTTTTTAAAGGTCTCAACGTTGACAAATAGTCAAATTTGAGTCTCTCGTTCGACTTATATTGGCCAAGTTTATGATGACGGTCGACTTGGAGGAAATAATGGATCTCGGCAATATTTCATCCAAAAAGAGTTGCGACCAGTGGCTCGCAAGTTGGGCTGTTATGCTAGATTTGTAGTCAATGGTTGATTTTTTAGATTCAGCTACCTACATATGCGAGACATAATATTTGGATAAGGAGCGTAGTTTAATTTAGACCCGCCTCGCCGGAGTTTCCTCGGTTGTCCTGTATCTTCTGTGGGTGCGTGTAGTTCGTTGGTGTAAGCTGGGTTCAGCACTCTGTATCCTTGTCGCCGTTTCGGCGTTATTAATTTAACGTTGGGCCTTTGGCCTTGTATCTAAAAAAATTTAGACCCAGCTGCATGAAGAATCACTTTATAATCGTTGTATTTTCGGGGTGTGAATATCTATATTTGCATCGATTGTAATTTTGCTGGGATATGAATACCTATATTATTGGACAAAGAGGCATGTGATTCTGCTATTGCAGATTTTGTTCAAGAGTTCAGAGAATCATGATCAAGATATACTTCGAATATTTGATGTAGAGAGCTATCTATTAGGTACACAACACAATCAAGTCCATCGCATTCGAGATTGGGGGCTGGGCGGGTGAAACTGCACAATGTAGTCGGCTCTGCCATCTGCTGCCCCAGTGCCCCCTGGTTCACATGCTGGCTCTCGCATGATATAATAGCATATTGTTTACATTCCCTCTTTTTTGTACCCGCTCTTTCATTTGAGCACAAGTTTACTTTGAATTCCTTGAGGTTGCTCTATGTGCACTTATGTTTTCTTACTCTGAGATTTATTTGGTTGTGGGTCAGATAAAATAATGTGTGATACTTTTGGATAGCCACGATGTATACAAAGAAAATTAGAATGTAAGTGCTGACTATTTTTTTTAACTTCTGTGAGGATTGTTGTATAATGGACATGTAAGAGAATTGAAATATGAGAGAAAGCCCGCATACTCTGGAACAATGATGGAACTAAAATCCGATTTTACTTAAAACATAAGGCGTGTGATCTATTTTAAGCCCGTCGCAATGCACGGGCATTTCACTGTAGGTTCAGGGCTTGATGATGCTGCAGGTTGCTAGGGTTTGTGTGTATAAGATTACGTGATACCGATTGGGAAATCCCTACCTGGCCTTATAGAGCCGACCGGGGGTTAAGGTACAAGTACTAGAGTCATCTTACAAATACGGTTCCTAATCAGTTACAACTAGAGCCTGGATATTTCGAGTAGATGTACATCTACATCTTGTACTCCAAATCAATGAGGCGTCCCCGCGTAATATTCGGCCAACGAGTACATGGCCCAACCCACCGTATGTAAAGGGGGCCGACTTTGTCCTCCTAGACGGTACCGGTACCTATTGTTTGGCCGGGCACATGCACGGAACACTTGTGAACATATTTTTTTCGCAACACTGCAAAACACGGAGGAGAAAGATCACGGATTTAACACTAGACGCGCGAGTGTGAAGTTGATGAAACACACCGGGGTAGTGTAGTCACGGGTCGGGTATAACATGACTGGAGCTTCTAGGGTGCACGACAGGCGTTGACGCGGCTCGGAGTGGAATGTTGTGGTTTGGAGTGAGATAGGCGCGTCATGGCGGTGGTGCAAGGGAGATGGGGCGGCGATAGGAGTACGGTCGCAGCGGCAGCATGGTTAAGTGTTAAGTAAGAAAAAATGATGGACCAGGGTCGTTGGGTTAAAAAGAAGATGTATAGGGTGTTGGAGATCAGTCCGGGGTTTTCTTTCCGGCCGAGAACTACTACTCCCTCCGTCCAAAAACGCTACACCACATTGGCCTCGCAAATATCTCTATATATGTACGCTGGACATGCATGCGAATTATTTCGTGACATTACACCACATTGGCATCGCCAATATTTCTATATAGGGGCACGCTAGCTGGACCATGCATGTTATGTCTTGATGGTCTAGACGTCGACATTACACACTGGCATCGCACATATTTTTTTTTTCTACATGGAGTCTGGACCATGCATATTACGTCGTGATCTGCATATATTTCTTTATCCGGACGCTGGACCAGGCATATGTCGTGACGTTACTGAAATAATTCTACTGTATATGGATGCTGGGCCGCATATTATGTGTTGATGGTCTAGCTTGTACTATTTGTCCCCATTTATTTGCTAGTGATGGATTAATTGATCATCATTGGCATGTGTGTTGTCGAATAGATCTGACTTATAACCCTTTCTCCATCGCAAATACATCGATAAAGACAAGCACATGTGTGTGAGGGTGTAACTTGAGACTACTTCTTTTTTCTCAGAGCATCTGCACCGGCGGTCCCTAAATATGGTCCGACACCATCCAAAGCGGACACCTTTGGGTGAGGATGGTCTTGAAATCTCGAGCAGAGCCGAGTTCGAATAGCTCATAAAGCTCAATTTTTTTTACCGGACCATATTTGTGCCAGTTTGGGGCAAAAAATATGTCCGTCCGGACATTGGTCCACATGCGGTGCCCCGTTGGAGCAGCTCTCCTGTCCGTCCGGACAAATTCGGGCTGGGATTGTCCGTTTGCGGGCTCCGTTGGAGCTGCCCTAAGATGACAAGACGCGCATGCTAGAGGCTGTGCTTGCTCCAGTAGAGTAGATGTTGCCAGTTGTGTCCCTTTTATTGGGATAGTGACAACGGACGATGCGTCCCCATCTGACAACGGACGATGCGTCCCCATCTGTCCCTTTTATTGGCGTAACATACACCACAATTGGAATCCCATATATTTCTATATATATGGAGTACTCCGTACTATTTTATCCATTTGCTCGCTATCAGTCATCGTTGGCATCGCACAGTACTCCCTCCGCTCCAAATTAGATGACTTCTTACATGTCTAGATACATGCATATGTTGACAAATGGAAGTCATCTATTTTGGAATGGAGGAAGTATTTGTTTTTCTATATGGACCATGCATATTATGTCTTGATTCGCATATATTTCTGTATACGGACGCTGGACCATGCATATTATGTCTTGATTCGCATATATTTCTGTATACGGACGCTGGACCAGGCCAATGTCATGACGAGAGGCAACTCCAATGCACCGATCCAGACATATATATTTTGTGTATGGATTTTGTCCGTCGAATCGTCAAACGGATAAGAGTTCGATTATGTCTAACCTTTCTAGCAAGTGCATCTCCAACAGGGCGACTCATTTGGTTCGCCCTGTCTTTTTTGATCCAACAAATCGTTTAATCAAATGTTGTACAAGATTAAATAAATAAGTAGCATAGTTTCAATAACCAAATTGAATAAAATCACATAATTTTTATTACAGCCAAATTGAAGAAAAAATATATCAACTAAATCACTGGGGCTATGGTTCATTGCCCAAAATTGTGCTTGTGCAGATATGTTCAACCAAATCATTTTAATGTTGCTTATGAGCATTCCGATCACTTATCTCATGATGAAAGTGGATGAATTCTGCAAATGTTGCCGCTTCACCTGAGGCTCAAGCAATTTACTCTGAAACTACTAATCTTGGCCATACATGTTGTCATCACGCTCATCCTCTACGATCATGTTGTGCGTAATCACACAATCAGTTATCAACTTCCACATAGTTCTCTAGGTATCATCTAGCTTATATATACTCCTATACATGAACTTTCTAGGATTTATTCCAAACTGTTTTTTTTTCCTTTTGCACAACCTTTTCCCTTGTATCACCTGTTGCTACCTCGCCATCACTTCAAATTACTACAGTTATGCAGTTGGTATCACCATCTCAATAACGACAGAGGAAGGTAATAACTCACGTGTTTTATGCAGGAAACATAACAAACAGTTGCAGCGACAGGATGACCATATCCTACAGGAAGGCGTACTGGACCACACACTTCGATAAGATCAACCTCAGATTTGCTTTACAAGATGGAATTCTTGATGATGCTTATGTTACACCTGATGTTACACCTGCTGCAGCTAATTCACTGCATGGCTAGCTACAAGTTAGTTAGTCATCACCATCATCACCACTAATCACCACTAGGGAGAGAGGGGTGATCCAATCAATCGTGACCGCACAACCAATAATCAAACGGTTATCAGCTGATCTGACTGACCATGGACGGAGAACGGAGCGGAACAAGACTAATCGATCTCCGTCTCCTCTTTTTTTCTCCAATTACTATCCCTTTCCAATTTCCAAACAAAGCCCAATGCCCGACGACCCCGAACACTGCCGCCGCCGCCGCCTTGCCCAACTGGAGTACCTAGCCGAGGAAATCTACGATGCCGTGCATCCACGCCGCCGTCCTGGAAAAAGGTCCAACGCGAGGACCCTGTCGGCGAGCGGCCAGAATGATGCAGTCGTCTTCCACGCTTCAGCCTGTCCGACACCTAGATCGAAGACATCGGCCGCCGCCCACGCCATCCCTGGGTCGACGTACGACAGGGCCGCCTGCTTTGCGTCGTCGGAAAATCAAGGTTTGTTTTCAGATTTTTTTTCCTGAACCTAATTTCCGGCTCTACTTATTTGGAAAATATGTACTTCGCATTTCCCGAAGTCTTGCTGTCAAGCTATCTCCAACATAATGGAATTGGTTGTTCTTGAAAATAATACAGAGGTACCATTATTTACTCAGTTTTGGTCAAGTCTGATTTAACTGAACCAATGTATGACTTGAAAATACCTAAGTGGATTGTAAGGGCTGCATCATGCAGTTCTCAATAATTTGTTATATTGTACCTGTTTACATCTACCCACTTAGTTAGTGACTCCTTCTGTAATCTTGTTCGCTACAAACATGTTACGTTAGCGTATTAAGCAGAGCAAGTAGGATCAGTTGGCTATGCTGGCAGTGCAAGTGCTAGCTCAAGTACAGATATTTGTTCCCTGGATCATCGTGATTAGTACTGTCTCTCTATTAATATACTGTATCTATTTTCCTTCTGATGTTCTCAAACTATCATGTACTACCAGCACCACTTATGTCAGTTGTTCAAGGAGACATGCAGCTACAATAACTTGCTCAAGCCTGCTTCAGCGAAGAACACAGATGAACCTGAGGGCCACCAAGGGCGCCGACACTACGGGAAACCGTCGAAACGCCGACGGCGGGCCGCCGTCGCCGTAGCAACGATCGCCGTCGGCGTAGGCCTACGCCGACGGCCGCCGTCGGCGTATAGGCGTCGGCGTAGGACGCTGTCGGCGTATGAAAACTGCCGTCGGCGTATCCGTCGCCGTCAGCGACGCCGCAGTGGGACCCACAAAACGGACGTCGAACGTCTCCGTCTGCTCCACCTATACGCCGACGGCACTGCCGTCGGCCTAGGATGCCACGTGTGCTGATCTGGTGGCGGCTGGGAGGAGTCTGACGCCGACGGCAATGCCGTCGGCGTAGGCATGACCATATGGTCCTCCAGCGTCGACGTGGTGCCATCCTGTGCGTCCCCACTGCCGTCGGCGTAGCCTTGACCATATTTTCATTTTCTGAAATTTTTTGCTGCTGGTTTCTGGCGCATTTTAAATACAATTAAAATTGCACAAATTATAAAACATCACAGAAACATTAAATAAAACATCACATACATATCCAAATGACACAAACATGATTCAAATTCATCCAAACTCAAAAATGACACAAACATAGTTCGAATTCACACACGCTACACCCGAACACATACTACACCTCCCGAGAGCCCGAGGTATCCATTTCTGACAGCGTGAGAATAGGCAACCGACCGCGTGCGCCAGTCGAACCACACAAGGAATCCGGCGAGGCACGGGACGGTGTGGTCTCACGCGACGAACTCGGCGAGGCACCACTAGTGCCATGCTCCACGAGCGCGCGCGTCGAAATCGGCGAGGCGGAAGCACGACCAAAGGGTGCAGTCCTCGAGTATTCCGATCCCTACATGTTTTGAGTCCAAGTTAGCAACTTGGAAAGCACAGCATGGCGGTAACAACTTGTTTGGCAAATAACTTACCGGAGTCGCTGGCTTGTATGTGCGAGCAACCGACTCCCTCGTTGGGCCGACGGGCATGATCCCCGGCCTAGGTGGACGCGTAGGCAGCTGCGACCGCTCTCCAGTGGCGTGAAACTTCTCGTCAGCCTACAAGATAGTTTAGATGTTAGGAGTTGTAGAAAAATAAGGTTCAAACTGAGGAAATGGGACTTGTCATATTTTGCAAATATAAAAGTTGAAACTTACAGCATCCCTCAACTCTGCCCACTCCTCATACTCCTGGCTCTTCTGTACCCACAACTGATACTCTCTCTCATAGCTCGCGTAAGTGGCATCGAAGGCCGCCTCGAAATCAGCCTACAGTTTTAAAAGGGAACGCATCTCGTCAACTTAGCCACTTAGCTAGGAACGAATGTCGGAAAGAGAATGAAATTGAGAAAAACTTACATCGGGGCGAGCTCGGGAAGGCCGACGAGGCAGGACGGGAGGGTCGTCGGCGGTGAGGGTAGCCTTGACACGCGAGAGGCCCAACTCAGGAGTACGCGTGAGTACCGCACTAAGCATGAGAGGACGGCCATGCTCCCAACCGTTCCCGGCAAGGACCACCGCTCTCTCGTCGATGTCATGCTCAAGAGGGTTGTCCACCTCCGGATTTATACCCTTGAACGTCTCGACGTATGCCTTTAGCCCCTCCTTGGCAGTGCCGAAGTAATCGGGCTGCGAGGGCTGAGGCTCAGAAAAATTGGGCTTCTTCATCTTCATCCTCTCCCATGCTTGCATGTCCGTAATAGGCTCCCCGAAATCGGTCTCCTGCAATGCCAAAGAAGTGTCATGCGTATCAAGTAGGAACATGAGGGGGAATAAATGAAGATTGTTTCATGTATATATATACCAGCTTTGCCTTGAAGCGATCATGGTTGCGGGCACCCGCACGATGTGTCCCCCCGCTCCCGCGGTTTAACTTGTTTCGCTCGCTCAAGGCCTTGAACGCGGGGTCCTCCCCAGCCCACCTAGACACCAACGCCCTCCATGCGTCATCCTTGCCATAGGCCCATGAGGGCTTAAACTGAAAAAATAATACTCATGTGAAGAACGGATAATGCAATTGCAACTTAGCAGCAACATGTAATCTCATTAACAATCTACTTACCGCCATGTAGTCATCTACGGTCACCTCAAGTGGGTTCTCCACAATCTCATGCTTCACCGCCGTCTTGCCTAACGTCTCAGTACTGAAATGATTGATCATGGTATGCTTTGCATTGTAGAACTGCTGTCGTGTCAACTTCCTACAAGCCCCCTCCAAAGTCTTGTCCGCATCGCCCCGCTGCTCAGGAAGTACCCTATAGAACTTCTTTAATCATGCACAAAAAACAAATTTTGAGAGCATGGTGGGGACATCAAGTATGAACGAAATTGGAAAAGTTCAACTTACCCAAAACTTGTTGATCACGGCGTCAGAACATTTCCCGCCGCTCGCGTAATTGGCGGCCTGATAGTCTACCCAATGGGTGGCTAGCTTCGTCGCGCCGTTGGGGACGGTACTGTACAAGCCCGGCCAAAACTTTCTAATCAAAGCTCCAATCAGGGTGTTAGGCACACGGGCTCCCGCAGGATGTATCCAGTTGCTGCACAATAATTAAATATTAGTACATGTCAAATTGTCCTGACCACAATGAAGTTACCATGTTCAAAATTAGTATATATAGTCACTTACTCTCTCCCATTAGGCGTAATGAGGATCTTCTCCTCCTCGGTAGCAGGTTCCTTGTCCTCGTCAGGGACCTGGGATTCCCCTCGAATCCTTGGCTTCTTCGGCAGCGCGGAGGGCCCCGCCTCCAAGTTGGATGGATTCCCGCTGGCAGCGGATGGATTCCCGCTGGCAGCCAGACTATCTCCCAACTTGGGACGCCTTCTTCATCGAAAGGCGTGAGAAGGCGCTCGCCAGGTACGAGGAGGACCGCCCGCGTCCTTCGAACTTCAACGAGGCCGGCCGTCGGCTGTGGTGGGCCGGCCGGACTCTCAAGAGGGTCATGGACTACATCACGGACGGCGATAACCCCCGCTTGCGCTACCCTCAATTACAGTCCAGGCGACAACCCCCGTCAACGACTACATCACGGCCGTACGACGACAGCGACGACGACGACGGCGACTACGACGACTACACCCACGAGTATTATAGGCCTAGGCAAGAGTATGACTAACCTGAGCCACATCATTGGTTAGAACAAAATGGTTTGTTGTCATTCGTCTATGTACCCAAGTTTGTTGTCATTCGTCTATGTACCCAAAGTTTGTTATCATTCGTCTATGTACCCAAGTTTTTGTTGTCATTCGTCTATGTACCTCTAAGTGCAGAAACTCACTAGAGAGAAAGTGAAGCCGGTGAAGCCGGTCACACCCCGGAGTAGGATATTGCACATTTACAACACCCAACACACTTGTATACATATGGTATGGCACAACCTAGGTTCTGGTGGGGTTCCGAAGCTCTGGGGCCCCGCTTCGGCGAAACCCCGAATCCGCTGGGGAAACCCTAACGTTTTCGTCTACCCCCATAGACGTGCGTCGAAAGGGGGTAGGCCAGTGGACTTTTTTGCTTGGTTGTGTTAGGTTAGGCCATAGGAAGGTGAGAAACCAAAGTCTACCCCAAATCAACACAAGATTCCATCCGGTTCTCCCGAAACGGGAGTTTTCACCTCTAAGTGCAGAAACTCACTAGAGAGAAAGTGAAGCCGGTGAAGCCGGTCACACCCCGGAGTAGGATATTGCACATTTACAACACACAACACACTTGTATACATATGGTATGGCACAACCTAGGTTCTGGTGGGGTTCCGACGCTCCGGGGCCCCGCTTCGGCGAAACCCCGAATCCGCTGGGAAAACCCTAACGTTTTCGTCTACCCCCATAGATGTGCGTCGAAAGGGGTAGGCCAGTGGACTTTTTTGCTTGGTTGTGTTAGGTTAGGCCATAGGAATGTGAGAAAAAAAAGTCTACCCCAAATCAACACAAGATTCCATCCGGTTCTCCCGAAACGGGAGTTTTCACTTCTAAGTGCAGAAACTCACTAGAGAGAAAGTGAAGCCGGTGAAGCCGGTCACACCCCGGAGTAGGATATTGCACATTTACAACACCCAACACACTTGTATACATATGGTATGGCACAACCTAGGTTCTGGTGAGGTTCCGACGCTCCGAGTCCCCGCTTCGGCGAAACCCCGAATCCGCTGGGAAAACCCTAACGTTTTCGTCTACCCCCATAGACGTGCGTCGAAAGGGGGTAGGCCAGTGGACTTTTTTGCTTGGTTGTGTTTTTAGGTTAGGCCATAGGAAGGTATTTTACATGTGTTGTTTTTATTTATTTTACATGTATATGTTGTAGGGTTGGGTTCCGGGAAACTCGAACCGTTATTTTACGGGGGTGGGATACTGAAATTGGGAGGGAAATTATAGGTCCAATATATATATATAAATTATAACTACATTAAATATTATATAGAGAAATAAATAAATAAATATTATATAGAGAAATAAATAAAAAAAAAAGGTTCATCTATACGCCGACGGCCGCCGTCGGCGTTGAAGTACACGTGTACACCGACGGCACGGCCGTCGGCGTATCAACGCCGCTGGACGTTCCGTCACGGCGTCCTTTTGTACGCCGACGGCACGGTTTACGCCGACGGCTGCCGTCGGCCTTAGCTGGATACGCCGACGGCTGTGTGGGCGGCTGCCCTAGCTCGCGCTGTACGCCGATGGCCCCGACATTTAGCCGTCGGCGTACAGTACGGCCGTCGGCGTAGTGTGGCTTTCCCGTAGTGCGAGGGAGAAGCCACCAAAAGCCATAGAGGATCAGGAACACTTATAAGAAAATGCATGTGAGTTACAAGAGCCTACATGTTGATGTTCCCTATGTTGAGACTTGAGAGTCGCCCTGGTTAGTTGAGGTTTTAAAACTAGAAGATAGTGATTATGTCTTTGCAACTTTTATAAAGGTAACTTCTAAATGATAAATCCGAGGGAAGTTAGTTTCTCCATTTATCTTTAGGGTTCAAACTGTATGATAGTGATCATTTAGGATTTTGGTGCCACTTGCCTCATGATCTACTTTGTAGTAGGGTTGAACCAATATTTTGAAAATATATTTTCACCAGCAAAGCATTATATGTTGGGTGCTTGCATTTCTGAATCATACTAGAAGCGTAGAACTATTGTTGTGTTGTATTTTCGATTTATTCAAGGAGAAAAGTTTTTACAAGTACAATGGTTGTACTAACCATAAATGATGTATCGGCTAGATGAATACAAACATTTTCATTTTCGAAATTCCTTCTACTTCTGATATTCATGATTTGCATTGCATTAGCTAACACGTGCAATGCACGTGCACAATTACTAGTAGTAGTAGAAGCAAAAAAGAACAACTTGATTTCATTGGCCAAATGAGTCTAGACATCGCTCTCGTCGAGAAAAAATATCACAAGAAATCAAATACGGATTAATAAAGTTTCCAAATTGACCATAAGTTTGCAGTGACAAAGAACCTCGATCCAGTATGCGACATCAGAGCTTGAGGGACAGGTCGATCTCGTCGGCGATGAGGTCCCGGCTGCTAGCCGCCTCAGGCGGACACGCCCTCCTGTGTGCGTGTGAGGAGGTCCCCGTGGCGCCATTGGTCTTCTGGAAGACGTCCTTCCCTCTCCTGGCATCCTCGCCGGAGCCGGCGCCTGCGTGACGGCAGGCAGCGGAGAGCTCCCGCGTGCGCTTGGCCACGCTGCGCTCGAACTTGTGGGCGTTCTGGTGGCCGCCCAGTGCCTGGGAGGAGTAGAACTTCTTGTCGCAGTAGGTGCAGCTGAAGTATCCCACCGGCTCCGGCGACCATGTCGGCTGCAGGGACAGGTTCAGGTCGATGTCACCCTCTCCTTGGCCAACGCCGTCGTTGGGATCCATGGCGGCTCAAAGGTTTAGTCGGCGTCTAGTAGCTAGCTAGATAGTCTTTATAGGAGTTGGTGGTGCGTGTCCCTGCTCAAGTTATACGGCCGGAGCGTCATGGCAGCTGCGTGCGTTGTCTTCCTTCCACGTGTGGCGTCGCCGAGGACATCGTTTGCCTCGAGGTTCAGCTATATCGCGTTGGAGTGCATTGTAGCTGCATACGTCGTCTTCCCCCACCGAGGACATCGTTTGTCTCCCATGTGTGTGGCGGGGACTTGCAAGGTCGTCGTCTTCATGCTCTTTGGGTGGCAGCGCCGAGCCCATTGACCTCCTTTGAGCTGTTGTCGTCCTCTTGGCCAAGGAGGCCTACGCTTTGGGGCATCGAGTTGTTTGGCTACTGTGCAATCACTACTTCCATGACTACTACATCCGGCCGTGGCGCTCCATCAGCAGCACGTGCCGCGTTATCAGTTCCCTATAAACGACACTGATTATTTTCATAAGCTGAGATCAAATTGTTTGGTACTTTTAATTTGTTACCATAATCAAGTTCATACTGCTCCCTCATATCAGTGCTAACCTTGAATTAAATTATTCTGTGTTACTCTTTCAGTCTCGTGGTGATATCTTAAAGATTCATTCAAGAAAAATGAACTGGATGCGCCGCGCTGATCTGAAAAAGATTGCTAAGAAGGTGAACTGAGCAAGGTGTGAACTGGATTCTCTCAAACATCAATGTTCAGTTATTGTGTATCAAACCATACTAATGTGTAATGACTCCAGGGTGTTACTCACCTTGATTTTCATCTGGTCTTTAGGTGATCTGCACAGAAGCTGTAATGTTTGCCCTCCGAATGAGAGAAGGGTGCATGTCACCCAGTAGGATTTTGAGATGGCTGTCGAAAAGGAGAATGAGAAACGATAATGGAGGAGAGAAGATGATGGAACTTATGGTACAATCTGCTTGCCACGATCTAGACCTGGCCCTTATCTTTCTTTTTCAGTTATCATGAACCACTATGTTTTACATTTCAAATGCAGTCTTGAAAAAGGCTACATATGTGCATGTCTTCAAAGTAATGTATGTTGATTGTTATGTTATCTCTTGAGGGTAAAACTGATTGTTATCTTTTGTTTATCATAAACTAAGATCTGATTGCAGTCAAGGAAGTCAGTCAGTTGTTAACCATATGCTTGCTACAGACTGGAATTTCTCAAAGTCTTGTCTGCTTGCCTCGTCCACAAAATACGCCACCATACATGTCAAGCATAGTAGCAGGCATTTGTTGACAGATCACTGAACCATTGCTTCTTGTAGTTATTAATTTTATTGACCCCAGTGTTTACTAAGCTAAATTAATTTGTTTTTCAGCCGTACGAAAATTCTTCCAGGAAAAAACCGAACCTACTCACATCTGCCAACGATTGATATGGGACCGCATGGGGACTAAAAAAAGAAATGCAGTGGACAAATGAGGGCAAAAGGTTTGACGATACTACGAAGGATCACATGGTGATTCTAAATGGCACTTAAGCAGTGCCGGATGCCTTGTTCAAGTTAAAGATGCAACGGATGATTTCTTTGATGTCCCAAATGAATCAGAATTTGATCTCCTAATTCGAGCTAATAAAGTGATAACTTCCTTGAGTTTGTGATCAGTGTTCCGGAGGATCACCGTGCACAACAGAAGCGTTGGCGACCAAGCAAAAGTGATAACTTACTTGAGTTTGTGATCATGTTGTTCTTCAAGACCAAGTACTAGCATATACTATGCTGCAGATTAATATCTGGATACAGATATATCTTAGGTGGCCTGAATTTTTTTATTCTGATTATTATTTGGAGACCCTTTATCAATCGATCTTGGGTGCAAGGATCCTGGTGCATCCGGGAGCTCCCATTGTTCCCATTCCGAGAGCAGGGGTATAGGAAGATCAAAAACCTCGAGAACTTTAGAGTACCGCTAGGCAGCTGCAAGAGGAGATGGAGGGTCTGACAATCTAAACCCCTCCGAATGACGAAGAACAAGACGGGATGCATTTCAATTGAATGCTTATTATCCATTTCAGCAATACTATGCGTGCATGGGTCCGTGTGTTGTGTTGGTGTTTTCTTTTAAATTCAGATATAATCTGTGTACCTCCCCTATCCAACACCAATGAGCGATGATGCATTAAAAGGATGTGGCTATTTTTTGTACGAAGTCGATAATTAAAGTTCCCATAGGCATATGGAATGCAACTGGCAGTGTACCGACAACAGTGTTGTGGAATTTAACTAAAATCTGATTTGAAGCACCGAAATTTTCTAAGACATAAAAATATTTAACCCGTACCAACGCACGGGCATTCAACTAGTGTATTCTAGTGGTGATGCATACGGTGCTGCGCCTGAAGATAACCCAAGTTTTTTTTAAAGTTTAGGCTGGCGGCGCTATGTGTATTCACCTGAATTATATGGCCCATGGACCTCCGGAGATGGTGAACCCTAACGATATGTGCACATACGGCCTACTAGGGTGCCAACGAAGTCGCGTGTCGTGGCCAAGTCGTAGGTTCCACGTCTCCTCACCGGTGGCGGCGGAAGTTTTTCCTCCTCCAATCTCCGGCGAGTGCGCTGGTTCCCCCTCCCTCCGCTTGCCGCTCCGGCTGCAGGAGGGAGGGGGGACCTCGTTTCTCCGCATAGTAGTTAGGGTTAGAATTTTTCTGCTATGGTGCGTCGTTTGGGTGGTGGGAGCGGCGTCCGGGCAAATAGATCTGCTCAACTCCACTCCCACACCGGCGTTGTCCTTCATGACGGCGTCTCGGAGTTGGTGGCATTGTGTGCTTGCCGATCTTTCAGATCGGTGGCTATAGGGTTCATGGATGGTGTCGGCGAGGCGGCGGCGACGACTCCATCAGATGGTTTTTCCTCCTGTTTGTCCCCGTTGCTGCGGCGTTGTCTCCGGGCCATGGTGGAGCAGAGAGGATTCGTCCAGGAGTACGTGTAGACGGTGGTCTGCACTGGTGACAGCTGAAGATGTGCACCTTGTGCTTGGGTTCGTGGTTGGAGGCTGACGGTGACGTCATCGTGCGGGGGAAGAGTGCTGAAGTTCGGTGGTTTGTCTTATGGCAAACTATTTTGGAGGTCCGAAAAGCTGTTGATCAGCGATGGAGCCGCGTCGAGCTCGGGTGAAGAGGTGATCTGTCTCTTTTTTCTTTGGTGGCTGCTACGGTGGTACCGAAAAGGAGGGATAGGCGTTGGTTTGTCACATCGTTTATCCTATCTTTTCAGATAAGATCAGTATATATGTATTTTGTACCTCGTCTTTTAATTATTACTAATGAGAATCGTATACCTTGAAAAAAAAGCCTACTAGGGTGCCACTACGTACTAGTCTACTACCCAGCGTACAGTTCCAGGAAGTAGCGACCGGCCCTCTAAGCAGCAGACTAGGACGACGTCACATCTTCGTGTATTCTTCACATCTCGACGCGCAGTGCACGGTTTCCCCTTGATCTGTTTTCATAATGAAAGGGGTAATTTACAAGTAGAAAAAGATCATAGCAGAGTCTACATGGATTATTTCTTTTACACTTTATAGAATTTATATTACAAAGAGAACCATGCTTCCCTAAGCATGATGGAGCACACAAATCTCACACATAAGCCAATGAAACTGGTGCACGTCAATTAATGTGTAGGGACGTAGCTAGGAACGTGCTGGGGCATGGCCCTTATGCTGATTTACGTGTGTAAGAACCCCTACAAGATGTATAGTTTATCTCTAATTTCAACTAAATTAGCCCTAATACCCCCCCCCCCCCCCCCCCCCCTCCAAGTTGCATAACATGCATTTGCCCCTCTCCCTAAACAACATTCATGGCTCCGTCCCTGGCAATTTAGACGTGCTCCTTGAGCGACTTCTCGACACAAATTATGTCATATCCTCAACGACCCCTTGGCCCCGCGGGATTCACGTGGCGTTCGCCAAAACTATATATACCGGTGGGCAAGTAAGGAGGAGACTCAGAGACCTTCCCCTAGGTTGGTGGCAGCACTCCGACGATTGCAGCTTGCCGATCGGAGAGATGATCAGAGGGTGCGGTGGGGGCTTCGGGTGACGGCCCCTTTGGAGGCGACATAGCCGGATGGTTGCAACGTGGTGACGGGGCCGTCTTGTTTCTGAAACGAGCCCGACCCCGCTCCTCGCGTCGCCTCCTCCAGGCGACCGGGGGGAAGAACCCTAGGTCGCGCCGCCGCCACCTCCTCCCACCCCACCCCTCCCCTCGTCGCCCCCAGAGGCTGCCGGTGGACAAAGGCCGCGCGGCGGGGATTCGTCTCCTCGGCCTCTGCTCGGCGGTCCTGGAGGGATGCCGCCTTGGAAGACCGCCGCCGCCACCTGCCCTCGTCTCCCCGTCCGCCGCTCCTCCCCTCGCCTCCTCCCTGCGTGTCTCGTGCGCCGCCGCGGCTGCGTGCAGCCTCTGCCGGCTCGGGCCTCTCCGAGCCCGATCTGGGCCCTGGATGGGCCTGGCGGGCGGCTCCGCCGCGCGTCGGCGGTGAGGCCGCTGCTGGGCGGTGCGGCGTGTTGCTAGCCGGTGCTGGGCTTCCGTGCTTGCTGAGCTCTGTGCCCCGGTGTCCGGCCGTCGATCCCGGCTCCGGGGCCGCCATCGGCTTGACGGCGCACAGCCGTGCCCTCCGGTGGTTGCAAGGGTCGCAACTTCTACTCTCGGCCATCTTCCTGCAACGGGGCGCCATTGGGGAGGGCTGGTGCCATGGCTTCGCAGATGGCGGCCATGGCGGTGACGTGCTTCCTACGTGGGGGGTCGTCGTGGCTGGGTGTTGAGCCACCTCTGTCTTGCCATCACTGTCATGCTGGTGTGCTCCATGGTTTTGCAGATGGCGGCCATGGATGCGGTCTTCTCTCCGATGCGAGGTGAGCCGTGGCAGTGGTGGTGGTTGCTTCTCCTTGTCGGTTGCTAGGCCCTCGCGTCTGATCGTTGTCGAAGTCCTGTGACGTGTCTTGCGTGGGTGGTCTTCGTGCGTGCTCTAGGCTAGCCCACCCTTCGGGTAATCGAACCCAGATGGGGTTGGGGTTGGGGTTGCACTCGGTGGTGCTACGCCCTGCGACTACGGCGGTGACCCCCACGTGTGGTGAGGGTCTCTCTGATGCCCAACAACTTCAGCCGGCGACACACAGGCGTCGTGGCGTCGTCTTGCCGCGCGCGACCTTTCGGCCATGCCCCCGACACAGGTGATGTCGGCGCGCTGTGTGGCCTCGGATGCGTGTTGGTGTTCGATTACGTTGATGGTGCAGTGTCGTGGCTGGGTTTCCGCTATCATGTCCTGTGAATACTCCTTTGTGATGCAGTGCTTTGGTCGTGATGAGTTTCTCATCAATCAACTGTCGCCGAGTTCTTGGAGTGCCCCTCTCTTGCGTGTTGTCGGTGTGTGTTTTTTCTTTTATTTCTCTTCTCTTGTATCCCCCTATAAACTCTGGTTTATTTGAACCTATCTTGTAGAGGTTGCAAAGTCTTATAGACAACATTTTTGAGTAATGAAGTTCAGGCTGGCTCTAAGAGCCCGCCGTAGTCATAGTAAAAAAAACGTGATGACGGAGGCAGGGCGGCGGACCGGGCGCACTGTAGTCCTTAGGATCCCATGTCTCAACTACACCATAGTACAGCGATGCCATGGCAACGGCGCTATGCGCGTTTCTTGAGATGAAGCAGAAGCTACTAGTCGGCCGGCCGGCCGCCGCTCGATGCCCCCTGTGAGTCATGGTCGTAGGATACTCATCGCATCATCTAGTGGACAACTCTTGACCGCGTCGGTCAAGAGTTTTCTTTTCCTGGGATACGACCAGCAGATACGGCCAGAGCGCAGGTAGAGGCATGAAACTGCTCAACGACCGAGACCCGTACTATTTTTCAAGCTAATGTAACACACGAACCAGTATAAAATAAGTGCTCTAGTATTTTAAAGAGGTAGCTAAAAACGATGTCCAGGCTGTACAGTAACACAACAGAAAAGACAATATCATTTGATTCATTTCTCTTCTCGTGTTTTTCAAGGGTATGAAGAACTACTCTCTCTCGTTACAAGCATTCTCCTAAATTAGATCTTGATTGTTTCGCTTGCATCTCGTAGGAATTTTTTTGTTTTCTATGCTGTGAATACCATCACTATTATTGTGTTAACGTAAAGGAATAGCTTTGAACAATTTGTACCAAGGATTCGATTTACCCGCTACATGTACTATTTGTCTTCTGATTGAACCTCCGTGATTTCTCTTGGTTACACCTAGAATTTATATATGTTAATTCCTTAAAAACATCTCGAACGATGTAGGGGAAGCACGATATATGGTGGCGTTTGCGACGAATCTGGACATACCTCTGTGTGTGTGGGGGGGCACTGTCGCAATCGTCTCTCTCAATTCGTGTCGATTTCGTACATCGTACATGTGGGTGGAGCGCAGCCTGGCAAAGTTTAGAGCAAGTTAACCTCAAAAAATAGTTTAGAGCAAGTAGGTAGGTAGATTAGACTAGGTTGACGACCTTGAAGTGATCTCGGTTCTTGAAGACGACATCGTACATGTGGGTGGAGCGCAGCCTGGCAAAGTCACGCGGGAGGGTGATGAGGTCGACCCCGCCGTCGGGCCTGTGCAGCTGCACGGCGGTGAGGTCCTCGTGGTAGCGCTCCCACCCGAGCGGCTCCAGCCGCCGCTCCAGCGACCCCATCGCCTCGTTCGCCGGCACGTACATCAGCGCCTTGCTTCTGTTCGCCGACGACGTCGAGCTCTCCGGCCGCCTCAGCTCCATCACCCCGTCCTGCGGAACACCCACACGCCTCCCGCACGCCTCCCGCCGCCATGGATGGATCTATATATGACTATGTATGTTCCTCTGCTCTGGCCGACGATGCCTAGCTCCATGTATGCTGGTATGCTTCTGTACCAATAATGGAAGTAATCAATTACATGGACATGCATGCCTTCACGTGGACCCACTACGGGCAAGAGCATGATTACCAATTCGAGAGATGTACTATATGCCAAATGCAGACGACCCGTGGAGAAAAACTAATAGCGGCCCCCGTCGAGGTTACGACAGACGCCGGCCAAACTAGATATTAGGGACGAAAAAGTCTAAAATGAACCTTAAACGTATGGAGGAAAGATAAATCAAATCATGAACTTTCAATCTTCGAAATTGGCACTCTGAATTTGTCTATCCCGGTTTCGACCCTACACCTGTTTGGCGCACCGGGAATTTTACAATCCCGGCCGGGAAGGCGGTTACTCTCACTGACGATATGGCCCCGCATATTACAATCATCCTGTTCCTATATCTTTGGAATTCACCGTGGCAGGGGTAGCAGACGCGGGAGATGGGGAAGGAGGCGGGGTAGGGTGGGCCTCGCCGCCTTCGCCATGGCCGTGGTCATCGAGAGCTCGCCCTCACCGCCGCCTTCACCAATGCCCTGGCTGCGCCCAGCTCGCCGTCGCCGTCGCCTTCACCATGGCCGTGGCTAGCTCGGTCTTGCCCCCGCCTTTGCCATGGCCATGGACGCGACAATCTCGTCCTCGCCGCCGGCTTCGCCATAGTCGTGGCTAGCTCACCCTCGCCGCCGCCTTGAGTATAACCGTGGCCCGTGGCCCCGTCCAGCCGCCGCCTTCGCCATGGCCGTGGCCGCGTCCAGCTAGAGGCCGTCACGACGCACCTGCTGCGGCCACGCCCCCAGCCAGCCTTGGATCCATTTGGCCATTAGGTCGCTCTGTGCGGCGATTCTTCCGCGTCACCGGCCGACGCCAACGATCCACCTCCTCCGTCGGTGAGCCCATCCAGAGTGGGACATGATTTGAGAAGGCAGGGCGAAGGTGTCAGAGGAAGGAGATGTTGAATTTTTTTATATTTTTATTTCTATATTTTTTAATTATGATGACAAGTGGGCCTTCTTTGTTAGTGAGAGTGACGAATTATTGAATTTAGGAATTATTTATTTTTTACGAGCCAAACATGTCTATGGTCCAAAATAGACCGAGATTAACAAGTTCAGAGTGACAATTTCGGGTATTCAAATTTCAGGGTTTGATTTAGCTTTCATCTATAACCTCAAGCTAGGTTTGTTTTGGACTTTTTACTATTACGAAACCGGTGGGTGCGTGGCGTGCCCGTGAGCGCTGCTTCTCTTCTCGTCCTTGAAACAACAATGTTTTCTTGTTTTGAAAGATTTGAAACAACAATTCACCATGGAGTGTACTTCTAAAAAAACCAATTCGCTGGTCAGTCTCGCTTGTAACTGAACTTTACTCTTCTCCTCTTTGTTGAATCGGTAAAATGCCTGATTAATTGTCTCAAAATAAATAAAGCGTAGAGAAATGCAACCCTAAACTACTAATCCCTGAAATTTTTTGAGGTTAAACACAGTCGATGTACCATCTGATTAGATTAGAAGAGAATGTCTACGTAGAAGAGATTTACAGGGTTTCCCGTGGAGGTACAAGAAAGAAACTAAAGAAAACCACGTGGATGTGTTTACGTCTCTGGGGTCTTGGGTGTGGGTGTGGGCCCGCTAGCTGCACAATCTCCTCGTGCACAAGGGTTGCGACATGCAGCCGGCGGGAGGCCACATTCCCGAACACCCTCTTGTTTCTTTCCTTCCATACCCCACAAATGGCATAGACTCATGTTTCCAATCCCTTAAGTTGACACACCAAAATTAAAATTCCCTGACTATTTTAGACATTGGCCCGTTCTTCAGTACGAAAGAAAAAGAATCTCCAACAACATAATCTGGTATGACTAAGTTGGTCCTGTCATATCTATCTTCCACCTTAAATGAAGAATGCGCTCCCAAAAATCCTGATCACCCCTCTCCCGTACATGATCACGAGAGATCATGTGTTGCGTTGGTGGCGGATAGTGTTCGCTTAGCCTGTATATATATTATATAGTGCGGGTCGGGTAGGACGTGGGCGCAGCCACACGATTCAAAATAATCGGAAACGGCTGAATAATTAACACGTCCGTTAATATTAATTAATGACTCATTAAGTGATGGTTTTGCCCAAGATACAGACACAAGAATATTATGGGGAAGAGGCTGAACACACATAGGCCCTGCTGCCGGCAACGCACTTCTGCCTGTTCTCATCTTACTCAACACAACTTAATCGATTACATGGCTTTAAGTAGCCTGACTCACACGGAGCTAACATGCAGCCACTAACCCACTAAGTAACATGCACACACCGGCCTGATCCTAAAGAGGTATATACACTTTTGGTCTCACAACTTGCGCGTCATGTGCGTTTTAGTCCCACAACTTGCGAAACGTGCACCAGCAGTCCCACAACTTCTTCAGACCTAACAAATTAGTCCCAATTCGACGTGATGCTGACATCGTGTGATGCCACGGAGGCTGGCTGCACGCGCCGTCACGCGATTTTTTTGCGCAAGACCCCCTGGACTCTTTTAATATTGCAGATATGTCCCTGAGCAGTTAAAAGGGAAATTGAGAGTGAATTCTCTAATCTCTAACCCTAGCTAGCTCTCTCGGCGGCGACGGTGGCCATCGAGGCCGTCGAACGGAAGGAGGATTCGTGGCTTTGACCATTTGCACAATGTGAGAATGCTTCTCAATAAGTACCAACCTGTTTAGTAGATCTTTGTCAGGCAAACACCAATAAACATGCAGTTTCCCATCTCTCCTTTCATCCAAATTGCGAAGAATTTCATCAATCCAATTAAGTGACCAAGTATCACCAGAGCAATAATCAAAATATGCAGTTGATGCACTAACATATTCCAAATTATCTCCTAAAGCACAGAAAAAACCATTGTACACTACACGAACTGAAATTGGATTCTTCCTCTGGATTCAGTACTGCAGCAAAAATACAGGTATTAGATCTAATTCGACAATTAACAATCACATCAGCAAAATTTTACTTCACACATTTAGAAAACTGCAGAATTCAGATACTGTAGCACACAACACTCGTGAAAAGTTTAGGCTTTTCCTAGCAGATGCAAAATCGAGATTCCTTCCATTGATTAACACGATCATGTACAAACACATGTACACACGAAATTAACCAATTTCTTAAGGTAAAATGCAATCTGACCAAAAACAACGAGATTACCAGGAACCACTCGCATCGGCGGAGAAGTGTAAATGATTTGGGACTAATCTTTTATTCTATAAGGGATTGAAGTGTAAATGATTTCGGTCCACTCAGCATCCAACGTGGCGATTTGGGACTAATTAGTTTGGGCTAAATAAGTTGTGGGACTGTCTACGCACGTTTTGCAAGTTGTGGGACTAAAATGCACGGGACGTGCAAGTTGTGGGACTAAAAGTGTATATACCTCGATCCTAAACTCACGCACACGCTCTCCACTACTAATTAACTGCATGCACAACTCGTTCAGCACTAATATAGCCCTATCCTAACGTAACGGCCACACACAGCACTAATACTGCACGAACCCTCTATCTCTGTGCTTCTCCAGCTGCCGATTCCGCCGCATTGCCGCAGCTAGTACGTGCTACGTGCATGACTCATAAACAGAACAAATAAACATGATCTAATCATATGCGCTTAACACTAATAACAAGATCTGTTCAAACACCATGGCCATGAGAATTTCAGAATTTAGTTAGATCATGGGCAAAAACCTTGCAAATTCCAACACAACGTATTTAGAGGATTGACACAAACGATGTATTTTCCTCGCTTTGCCCCTGCGCACTCCAATATACCCTGCAGGCATGCACCCTCTACGTCCGCTCCGTCTCCATCACGACATCCGACCCGCCTTCTCCATTGAGGCCTCGTTCGTTTTTGCTGGGATTGAATCCAGATTTGGAACCGATCCACGCAGGGATTGGGTTGATCCCTTCCCTTCACCCAAACCCACTAAACCCTATTAATCCCTTCCCCTTAATCACTAGCATATCTCAGCTCTTCGGTTAATCCCAGGTGACTCGACCAAGGTTGGGTAGTTTTTCATTCAGCACACCTTCGCTCGCTTTGTCTCAGCGTCGTGGAAATTCGTCCATACGTTGGGTGGCGATGAAGTTTTTCCAGATCGAGTTAGCACAGGATGGTTTGGGCCAATATTCCCGTCCGCAGGACCCCGGGATTTACCTGGCTGCAGGACCCCGGGATTTATGTTTATAAACAAAGACCCCTGATCGATCCCTTGCAACCACCACCGAGAGAGGAGAGACGGATAGAGAAGGGATGGTGCGGCGGGGGCGTGTGGAGCTACGGCGGATCGAGGACCGGACGAGCCGGCAGGTGCGCTTCTCCAAGCGCCGCTCCGGGCTCTTCAAGAAGGCCTTCGAGCTCGCGCTCCTCTGCGACGCCGAGGTCGCGCTGCTCGTCTTCTCCCCCGCCGGCAAGCTCTACGAGTATTCCTCCTCCTCCAGGTGCGCCCTTTACTTGTCCGCTAGCTACTCCAATTAGTTGCTCCTCTACATGCAAGCTGCAATCATTTGGACTGCTCGATTCGCTCCCATCGCATCCCGATTTGCTGAGTGTAGCATTGTAGGAGTAGGATGGAGACACTTGGAGACCCGCCCCCGTTGTTCAGCTCCAGTGAGCAGCCGCAACCTGAACCAACGCAGGCTGCCTGCATGGGCATGGTGACTACGAACTTTTTTTTTTGAAACGAGGCAAAAGCTTTGCCTTTATATTGATATAGGAGAAGCAAACAACACAAGAGGCCGAAGCCCAAGTAAATATTACAAAGTCTCCCTCGTTTCAAAAAAATCGAAGCTTCACATCATCCGATGATTTCTGCTAGCTTCTACGAACTTCGATTGGCCTGACTTTTCGTTTGCCAAATTCGGCGTCAGGCCTACTAGGTGAGCGTCCACCGTTGCTCTGGAGGCCAATGTAAGGTGGCTTGGAAAGATGTCCAAGTCCGTCGGAGGCCTCGGCATCCTAGACATTTCCTCTCAGAACTCACCTCTTCTGTCATAATTCCTTACCAAGCTCCATTCTGATACCGATGCTCCTTGGGCCTGCTGGTTCCGACGTCGCTACCTTGGGGCCGGCTTGCCCACCTTTCGCTCCATCTCCGTTGTCGCTGTTGGCGACGGTAACTCCACTGCTTTCTGGCTTCATTCGTGGCTAGGAAGCACCTCTCTAGCTAGCTGCTCGTTTCCCGGCTTTATTTTCTCACTCCACGTGCCCAACTGCTTTGGTGTCCTCCCTCCTCTCTCTCGGCATCTCTTCCTCGATGGTGCCTCGTCTTTCCAATGTCGCCACCGCCGAACTCGCCACTCTTTCCTCTGAGCTTCTTGACAAGCGCGTGTGCCGTTTCACTAACAAAGGACTTTTGAACAAAAGTTTCTATGTCAATTTTTTAGGCATCTGCAGGTTGATGATCAAGGTTTGGTTCAGCGCGGCCCCCTTAAAGTGCAAGATATTTTGTTGGCTCGCCTTACGACACCGCCTGCCGACGAACGAGCGACGTTTTCGCCATCAGATCGCCGCCTCTGCTTCCTGCCCATCATGCAGCCTCGACGAAGATACCGACCACCTGCTGATCCGCTGCTCTTGTGCAAGCGAGCTCTAGCACCGCCTATGCCATGGCAATGGCATGGCCCCCTGTAGCGGCATCGACGAGCTGTGGACTTCCCGCTGCAACACCCCGAAGAAGCCACGATCGTCACTGCATCTTGTGGAACATCTGGAAAAGACGCAACTCCTTAGTCTTCAATGCTTTAGACGAAAACTTGACTACTGCGGTGAAACATTGTATGGAGGATGTCCGGCTGTGGGCACATAGATGAACCAACTCCTCTACCTCTGCTTTTCTCCTCTCGAGGTGTAATAATTTCGACCCCCTTTAATTCCTAGCTCCTTCCTCCCTCTGTCCTCTAAAACTGTTGTAATGCACAATGTGTGATTTGATTTGAGTAATATAGTTCAGGCTGGCGTAAGCCCGCCGTAGCCCAGGTCAAAAAAGAAGTCCGGCCCAAAAGCGTGGAGCAATCGTAGAAGAAATAATTGTTTGCACGGAAATTAATTTAGTTTGGTGCTGAAAAGACATGAGTTACATTTTACTGTTTTTCCATGGTGCTGAAAATTTAGTTTGAAATTGCCAGTCAGAGCCTTAAAACTTTAAAAGTACACTGAGTTGCGAAAAGTTAATGTGATACATTTGTTTTCAGTATAGAAGGAACATATGAGCGATATCAGAGATTTGCGGGAGCTGGAATGAACCAGAATGAAGGCGATGTAAGTAGCAACAATGTAAAAGTATCTATATCATGCCTAGGTGAACCTGCCCCTGTGTAACCTCCCCCTGTAATCCTCTCTCCACCTTGTAACATCATACGGCATTTTCAGATAGCCACATATATATGAAAAATTCAGGTGAGGCTTTGCCCCTCCGGTGACCACTCAAAAAAAGGTATCTATATAGCTTCTATTATTACATAGCTTAGAACTTGTTTAGGTGTGGAACATTGAGCTGCTAAGCGTAACATCCCAAATTTTGGAACCAAGAAAAACTTAGTTTTACCAGACCCCAAAATTCAGAACCAACAAAAACTTTTTGAAATGTTTTGCTGATGATGGTGTTTTCCTTCCCATTGCTATGTTTGAACTGGTGTGACTTGTTGTTTGAGTTGTTTGACTAGTAAATCCAAGACCCAACCAATATAAAAATATATTAAACTTGGTGATCATGTCATGACAAGAACAAAATATTCCATATATCTCCTCCCCTCTTATTTGGACCAACTTATTTTCAAATGATGCTTTGTTTAGCAACAACCAAATTTAGCAACCCTTTTGAAAAATATCGAATTATGAAGTTGAACTTTTCCCTACATTATTCTTGTCAGGATGATACTTGATCACCACCCCACCACTTGTCTGAGTGATTAAAAACTTGGTTAAGAGTTTATAAATGGTTGTCTAGTGTTGGTTGTTATTTCCTGCCAAATTGATTGCTTGTGTTGAATGCTTGCTAAATAAGAACCTGAAGAAAAAAAAAAGAAGAAATCAAAATAAAAAGATCAACACGTAAAATCATGAGTAACATCAACACATAAAATCATGTGTGACAAATGTCACAAAATTCTCCAAATGAGAAATTGATATTATCTTTCCAACCAAATTCAGTGGAGTGACATAAGAATCACTCCCACTTTGCTATTACATCTTTTCCCTCTCCAAAAATATTTCTAAAAATCTGAGATTAAAATTCTATATCTTTCTTTATTATCTTCAAAATGTGCTATGTTGCACATATCAAAAAAAATTCTACCACCATACCAAAAATCCATGTTTTATACATATGAATCAAAGTATGGAAATAAATTCAAGAAATTTGAATTTAATTTTCATTGAGACATTTCATCGAACACATGGTGGGCACTGCCCGTGTTCTTCCCCAAATCCTTGAAACCAAAATCAAATTGGGGGATTGAGAGGTCTTTTCTTCGATTCCTCACTGCCACTCTCTCTCACTCACCTCACTGAGCCACCAGAGCAAGGAGAGAACGCGCAATTTGGGCCAGAGGCCCGTGGCCGTCGAAGAACACACGCCACCGCGCTGCACCACGCTGGCCGTCGGTTGCTTGTCGAAGGGGAGACGCCAAGCTGGCCCTGCTCTGCATCTCCCATCACCTCACCTCTCACCGCACTCGTCAGGACCAGAGGAGACCGATGCCTGACGCCCAGCCTCGCCGTACCCCCTGCAGCCGTGCGCAGCCGCCGTGTCCAGGCCGTGCGTGGACGCCGACGCCGATCTTCACCACCACGGCACCCCAGCTCGCACAACTCGCCACAGACCCTCTCCTGTCACCCCTCAACCTCCCGGACACGCCCACACCACCTCTGGTGCCCTGCAGCGATGCCAGCGACCCGTCGCACTCCGCTGCCACGCCGTGGACGTCGTCAGTCCCCGAGCGGGCACTCGAGCCACCCGTGAACCCCCACTCCCTCTAAGCCCTAACAGAGCTCCCCAACGTCGTAACCGCACCACACCGCCACCAATGCCGTGCTCTCCCACTCCCCAAACCCCTCACTGTACCCAGTCCACGACGAGCCCGAGCTCGCCGATAAAAGGCCACCCCCGCACCCGTGCCTCCACACCCCCTCACAGACCTCTCCCGCACTCCCCACACACCCCGTGCACCGCCAGGAGGGCGGAGCCACTGCCTCGAAGCCTCTGCTGCCCCGGAGTTTCCTCGAGGTTCTGCCGGAGACGAAGGTGGAATGTCGATCGCGGCCGGGCCATGCTACTCTCTCTTTCTCTCCTCTCTGGCCCTCGCTCGCATCACCATTACACCCTCACTCACCCGCCGTCGTTCCCCCTTGTTTCGTGCACAGACGCGTCGATGAGCCCTCGCCGGAGTTGGAGCATGGCCGCGGAGGAGCAGCTGCTCGCCGCCGACGCTTCAGGCCACCCCAGGAAGTCGGACTTCTCCATCGACCTTCCCCAAGCCTCCGCGACCCTTCTGCGTCATCCACGCATCCTCCCGTGCCCCTAGGTGAGTCTCCGAGCACCTCGCCGTCGCCGGAACTCCGGCGCCGCCCTGTGTTTGGTCGCAGATGAACGCGTGCGCTGAGAACCGCTGGATCTTCGATCTACGGTTACTTACCGTTTCATTGAGTTGTGTCACTAGCAAGTGGGCCCCTCATGTCAGCGTTTTGAACATTATCCAGAGCGCGTAACGTTTCGCTGAGTCACAGACGCGTAGGTCCCACATGTCAGAAATCTCACCATTATCTAGAAGATTTTGAAATTGAATTTAAATCTCTCTAGAATTTCAGTACTGGACATAACTTAGAAATTCATTATCTCGAAATCTACAAACCCAAATAAATCAAATAAATACTCTCTGGAAAGCTTATGAAATTGTTTAACCCACAAACTTGGTCTCATAACATTTAGATAAATAATAAAAGTGTATTAATAAAAATGCCACAGAAGGTTTATTACACCAAATTAATTGTTTCTGGAGCTCTGTTAGTCCAAATGACTTGAAACCAATTTTGTTAGATCACATTTAGCCAAGGTTAGTCACCCCTAAAAGGATTTAATTTCTGAAGCAACATAAATTAAATGGTAGCTAAAATTTGAGTAATAAGTTTCTGGATTAAAGCGATTGTGTAGGGAGTTTGATAACTCCAAATGACCTCAATCCAATTGGGTTCTCTTCTACACATCAGTAGCTACCCATAGAATTTTAGTTTGAATTTTTTTGACCAACATAGAATAAATGGTGAATTAAGTGGTGTACAACTAGGTTCTGCCTTAGTTTGAAAACAATTAAATAAAGATTAATTCAATTAAATTGAAACCAAATGGTGTTGCTTGATATACGCAGTGCCCATTTATAGAATTTAAGATTGAAATGTTGTGATGTTGATTGAGTTAGTGTAGTGATTGTTTGTATTGCTTGTTTAACGTTTAGACGAGAACGTGCCGAAGTTATCAAGGAGGGAGAGTTTATCGAACCAGAAGATCAGGATCAGTATCACTTTGTGGAGCAAGGCAAGCTACTTCTCTGAGCTTGCATCTCTATACATCTATTTTGATTCACATGTTTTACTTATAAAGAGCTTGAGTGATTTAAGTGGTGTGTACCACTAAAACCCTATTTCTGAAAAGATTTCACAAAAATATGAGGCACCCTATATGGAGGTGTTAGTAGTTGCAATAATTTCAAAATGGGAACATATTTGTTTTTACTCAAAAACCTTCTATGAAAACCTCTGGGTGAGATTACGATCCACCCAAGTTTTGGGTTAAAAGTATTTTGCTATGGAAAATTGGAAATGATTTGGAAAACCTTTTTAAAAGCTTATAAAAAACTATTTTGCCACTCTATGTAGAAGTATAAGTGAGTTTATATGAAACTCTAGGATGGGAAAAACATTGTTTATTCAAAACTCCTTTGAAAATCCTTGGATGAATTATGGTATGCCGAGATGTCGGTGTTGAAATGGAGTATGGTGATGTTTTTTGAAAAATGCACATTGTGTCCTGGTACTTACAGAACAACCAATACTCTGTGCGACCACATTTACCCACATATGGGAAAGGGCGTAGTCATATAATTTGCTCGTATTAGTACTGGATGCCTCAATAACGAGGATAACCTCGTTCCATGAGGGGATGATCTGAGGACCTACCCCCTGACCCGGGTCCTCTAAAGAGAAGAACGCCTAAGGGCTGTTGTGATTGAATTGGAGATAGAGGATTTGTAGGGCCATTAAAATTCGCCGGGCAGAACTACGAGTCCTCACACTTAGTTTCTGAGGATTTAAGTGTCGATGGAAAGTGTCGTAGCGGCAGGATCCTATACTAGCATGAGCAAAGGACAGGCTATGGCCGAAAACTCAACTTCGCATACCTCTGGTATGGCGGGACGTGGCTGACATGATGAGTGACCGGATGGGTGTGGGAAAAGCGTGCTACCTCTGCAGAGGGTAAAACTATTCGAATAGCCGAGTCCTCGGATATGGACAGTTGGGAGGAACTACTAAGGCCATGTGCAAGCTTTTGCAAGTTTTGCAAAGTTTTGAGTTTTGAAAAGAAAATGAAGCGGAGAATGTTTTATGCAACTATACCGAGGGGGTGGTATGAGGTTGCTGGAAAATGAGTGACCATGAAGGGGCTATGTTCGGAAAAGGAGGAGTTTTGGGAGAAATAGACAAGATGGTGATTTTCAAGGAAAAAAAAGTTTTAAAAGAGATTCTTACCTTTTCAAACAAAGGAATATTTTTGAGAAAAAGGTTAAAAAGACTTCTTACTTTTTTTTTCAACCAAGATATTGAGAAACTACTTTCCAAAAAGGTTTGTCTTCAACAAGATTTAAAGACCTACTCTTCCCTTTTTCAATAAAGGTATATAGATGTTTTTCTAAAAATGAAGGTTTTATGAAAGATTATCAAAACTTAGTGCATGCTCAAGTTGGGGTAGTTTGCGAGTACAATCAAATGTACTCATATTGGTTTCGTCCCTGGCTATTGTCTTAGCCAGATTTTTTTAAGAGGAGCAATTCGAAGAAGAGGAGGTCACTGGCGTCTTTGCGAACTAGGGCGCTTCCCAGTCAGCTGCCTGTAGGGTTAAGGCGAATGACTTGGGCTCCACGTTGTTTGGTGATTTCCGCTGCAAGTACCTGTTGAAGCTTATGACTTCAATCACGTGAGTATATTTATTCGGTATTTATGGATGTCCTGTGATGCCAATTCGAGTTATGTGCAACAACAGACTGATCATGGGATTGTTGCAGGAAACATAACGAGTATCTCGGATAGCTAATCCGGGGTCCTCACACTAAGCATCATACTGTGGATTGAATCAGTCTCTATATTTCTCAAGTTGCCATGGAAATGAACTGTCATGATGAAGTGTTTTTAATCAGGGATAATGTCCTTTCGGAAAAAAAAAAGATAATGTCGCCTGTGCAGAAGACCCGCAAAATGAATGCAAATATGTATTAAAAAAAATTAACTATCAATTTATCCAAACAGCTACTCCCTTCGTTCACTTTTATAAGGCATTCTACATATTTCAATATGGTCTAGATACAGATCAAAATAAGTAAATGTACACACTAAATATGTCTAGATACATATATTTTCGAAAAAGTTAGAATGCCTTATAGAAGTGAACGGAGGGAGTATCTATATCCTATAACTAGGACTAGGTTGCAACTATATACCACATTATATCCAGGATAGCCAAATTGTATCATATTGCTTATATATGTCCTCACATATCTCTGACATGATTTTGGTCCCGAACCAGGATGAAGATCCTTCAAATATACAGTCAAGACTTAGAGAGATTGCTTCCTGGTATCCCTCGAGGCCTTTCACAATATCTCCTATTGTATTATTTACTATGTTTAGCCCTAAGCTGGTTATGTGAAATCCTGCAGGTCTCTTGAAAATAATGCTGACGACTCAGATGCTAATAAGCTAGAGAAACTGGAGAAACTCCTGACACATGCTTTGAGGAACACAAAATCCAAGAAGGTAATGGCTCTGTTGGCACTTCAACATTTGTATCAAGGAATCAGGCTTCTGGTTCCTGCTGCACTCTTGTGCCATCAGAAAAAGGGCTCTGTTTTTGGCCATTTCGACTAATTCAGCAGCTTACTGCTTCTGAAGAACAATCGCGACGTGGATAGGGTCAGGTCCTGTAGAGATTCTGGAGCCCATCCCGAGGGATTGTTTTTTGGAGAATGCATCCCGAGGGATTGTAATGCTATTTCTATCGCTCCCCGCAAAAAAAAAACAAATCAGGAGCTCACAGCTTTACCATGTCTAGCTCTAGACCCTCTAACTAGACGTAACAAATACATGTCGATTTCTTGAGTATATATTGTTGCGTACAACGGAAAGTTCTTCGGGCCCTGCTTCCCATTCAATCATCAAAGCCCATATCCAGACTTCTAACCCACGTCGTCAATAGCGCCCAGAAAAAACTGACGACGACGGCGACTCCAACAAAGACGGCGGCAGGATGATAAAGAACCAGCGCGCTGCCGAGCATCGAGATCATCGATCACCTAGTTCTAGTATGCATGCATGGCTAGCGATCAAGTTTCTTTTGCGTAACGTGCTGTTGCAAGTAGTAATAGCTAGATCGATTGCATTGATCAGGCTATAGCCGCAGTACGCGCGCGTCTCGGTAAATTGGCGTGGTACGTGTGTGCGTCTCGCCGGATCTTCGTCGTCGCGGTCGCCGGAAACACTTGGCGGCAGCGGCAGGAAAAACACCGGCTGACAAGGTCATTGCGTTGATCTCTCCAGAAAATGGGTTGGCGGCAGTGGCTTCTTATTGTGCGCATGTGGTGTATGCGCAGAGTCTGCTGGACCGGTATGTGCTCCCAGCTCGCCGTTGGGCGGCCTGATTGAGGCCTCCGAATTTAGATGAGGTGTGTAGGTGTGTGAGGTCAGGGCACATGGCTTTAATCAGGTCTACCCATTCATCAAACTTATAGGTGTAGCGACATTTGTCGTCGGGAAGGTGGCTTCCGGTTGATTGATGTAGTTATCTTTATGGTTTCTTTTTTATTAATAAAGGAAAAAAGTGCATTATTTTGATACAGAGGCAGGGACAGGTAACCTCCATTTCGAAAAAAGAAAATGTCATCGATGGCCGTGGGATTCTGGAGGCGTTGTTGTACTCCAACACCAATCGGTATAGTCTCGGTCTTCACGAGTTGGGCAGAAGGAATATGATTGATCACATCCAACTCCTGCAGAAGCACCCGTACATCGGTACATATGTGCCTGCTGGCTCGCATCGCAATTCGCAACGGCATACGGTGTGCAGGTAGAGCAGCAGTACAACACGACGGACGCATGCCTCACCTGCGACATCGCGCCTCCTTGAATCTCCAAGCAAGCAAGATGGCATCTCTGGTTTCCACTGCGCCGAAGATAGCCAAGATGCCGCAGCCCGGTGGTGGCATTATGCCGGCCGCCTTCCTTGCCGCCGGCGTTCTCGTCTCCATCGCCGTCTTCTGGCTTGCGAGGGTATGCACTCCAACTGTTTACTCAAGTTCTTGGATCAGATCTAGCTAGTATCTTCTTGCTGCTGGTTGTTCTTGCAAATGCAAGTTTCTCTCTCGATCTGTCCAACCAATTTTGCCCCCATATGTTTCAGTTTTTCTCCAGTGTATGCGGAATCTGCACTTGGTTGGATGACTACCCTGCAGCACGGTATTTAGCACCTCAACATCTAACACTTCCATAATTTTACCTTGTGATTGCTTAATTAGCTGCTGATGTAGATTCCTCCTTTGTTCACTTTTTTTTGCCGGGATTCCTCCTTGTTCATTGCAACAGTAGTACTACTACTCCTGATGGCCACATCGCCCGCGGCACCTTGCAGGGCGGACTGGCATTGGCATCTGGAGCTATGATATGGTAGAATTGCTTACGTTTTTTAGGGGATAATTAGTTACATCTAAACCAGCTTAAGATCAGTACATTACTGTGTGTATTTGCATCACTTTATAATTCTATAAATTACTTGATCGGTTCAGGCTGGTACACCCTCTACGGAATTTGCAATACAACACTGGGTATGTCAAGGCGATGCTCCTCTTGATTCTTGTACCAGGGATGTCATTCTGCACCGGGTGCCCCTCTTCTAGCTTCGGTATGTTGCCATTTCCTCTTTTTCATATCCGCGTCTAGATTGTTCGCATATAGAAATACATTCCGGTACAAAATTAACATGTTGTCCCTCCATGGTACTACTCAAAGGTGGTATATGTATATTCCATATAGAAAGTATTTATCATTGCCTTGTAACGCGAATATTTATCTATGTGCGAGACATAAGGAGTAGATTAGTTTCCTGGACCATCTTAATACAAGAAAAGAAAACATGGCATGTTATAAAAGAACTTTAGTTTGCTTCAAGCTTGATCATAGACATTCATCTCTGAAAATGTTGTTTCCATTTATGCAGCCATTAACTTACTGTCGTTTGGTCTATATACATTTGTGTGCATATAGTTTGGTTCATACACACACCCATGTTGTAAATGAAAAAGATTACTGCCACATTATGTAAAAATGCACAAGTACATTTCAAATGATGAAATAGCACAAGTTATTTGCTCTTTTTCCTAGAAAATATGCCTATTGTATCATTGCAAAACAAAATCAATAACCCGTGAGAAAATTATATTTTTGTTCACCACAGATCATACTGTCAGCTCGGAAGGCGCGCTGGAGTTCCCCTTATTCCATACAGACCACCTATGTGTCCAGCAACATGTTGGTCGTACAATGTCAACCAACAGCATTGTCGAGGCGGATCTTCCCATCGACTTGATACGCAATGACAGCATAAACAACTACCTGTTTCTGATGCCCATTAAGATTGGCACGCCTCCAGTATGGAGCCTCGTATCAATTGACACCGGATCTCCACTTTGCTTTGTTCAGTGCGAGCCTTGCACTCTCAAGTGCCATGATCAAGAGGGTGCAGGCCCAACATTCAGCGGCAACGAATCCCAGAGTTTCAGACGTGTGGGCTGCTCGGAACCAGTCTGCCACAGGGTCCAGTCGGCGCTAAGTATTAGATCCAAAGCATGCATGGAGATAGAAGATACTTGCCTTTACAGTGCCACATACGGAAGAGGATCCTACTATTCCGTCGGCAAGCTAGTGACAGACACGATCGCCGTTGGGCGGGATGACAAGGGACATAGCGTCCCTAACTTCGTCTTCGGATGCAGCTTGGACACCGAGTACGATCAGCACGAGGCTGGCATATTCGGATTTGGTGCCACCCCGTTTTCCTTCTTTGAACAGGTGGCGCCAATGGTCGGCTACAAGGCCTTTAGCTACTGTTTTCCAAGCGACGTGAAGAAGACGGGATACCTGTCCATCGGGGATTACAACCGTGTCAGCTCTACCTCTTACACTCCCTTGTTCCTGTCTCGGCAGCGGTCACAGTATGCACTGAAGCTGGATCAGGTGGTTGTCGACGGGATCACGATGGCCACGAACCACTCGGACATGGTTGTTGACTCTGGATCTAAATGGACATCACTGTCGTCGGCTACCTTCAGCCAACTTGACATGGTTATAACCAGGGCAATGGAACCTCTGCAATATAGCCGTACTGATCGTCGGGGGGCAGATTATATATGCTTTAAGGACTTGGTCCAGTTCAAGCAGTTGATCAACTGGTCCGCTTTGCCCGTGGTGGAGCTTTCGTTCGCTACGGGTGCTACACTGACCCTGCCGCCCCGGAGCACATTCCATTTCCACAAGGAGTTTGGACTATGCACGTATTTCACGAGGGGTGAAGATGCCGGTGTGCAAGTGCTGGGGAACACGATGACACGGTCGGTCGGCGTCACCTATGACATCCAAGGCGGTCGATTCGCGTTTCGGAATGGTGACTGCTGATTAGTCCCTCCTATGTGAGTATGACCTCTCTATTTTTCTTGTACATATGTGTAACTGCTAGATTAAATTGTCACTGGCAGCAAAGCTGCAAAGAACTGTCTCTGATGCATCCTTCTTCGGTTCATGTCTTTGCAGCTAGATGAAATGGACGTACGGCACAGGGTGGCGCGTTCCTCTGGGACCATTGACGACTGACGCGTCTCCTGCTAGCTCGTTCATGGCTTAGTGTGTTCTTGTTTTAGAACTGGATTCCCAGTAATTGTAGCAACTCATTAAGGACTAGTCCAGTCCGTGTGTACTGCTTTGCTCGTTAGTGAAGAAAAATACACCAAGTAATCTATTCCAGTGTTGCATTCTTTCAGAGTTTCAGAGCACTGTGAAGTCTATGATCCATTAAGACCTACCAACTGAGGTGCAAATTGCCTCCGCGGCAGCTGATGAGGATGATGGAGATATCTACGACTAATGTGGCGGGCAAATTGCATAGATAGGTTCTGGTTTGGCATCGAATATCTCCATGCCATGTGTTTTCGTTTTAATACCTGTTCATCACATTCAGTAAAATACTTGTTCATCACATTTGGTACTACTTAGTCAGCTTTGCTAAAATTGTGGGCAGTAGAAGTAGATGCTATCTGACAGTGACCATTCCCATGCAAATAGCATAACACTGTAACTTTCAGGAGTTAGAAAAATGTCTCCAGCATACGGTTATATCAAGATGTAACACAGAGAAGGATACAACGAGGGTTTTAGCATGGTAAACAGAGTTCATAACGGGACAACGACGAGGGAATGGAAATAAAATGTAGGAGTAAACAGGCTCGCAACCGTATGATCTTTACTGAAGAGATACTGATCGGTTGTAGGCGTCGATTCTTCATAACGCTGCCTTCCGCTAGGTATACTTCACAAAGCGGTGTCGATGCATCCTGACCGTCCAGAAACAGGGGACGAATAGACCTTCAGATTATTCAGTTGAGGTATTTCAGCTACTGATAAAGAGCAAGCAGCTGAGATCAAGGCTGATCACCTCGAGTTGGCGATGAAATACGCAAAGAGGAGCGTCACCGACGGCGACATCAAGAAGTACCAGTCGTAGTCCAGGGGCTGGGGTACCTCGGCTCTCCTCGGCGCAGCCACAAGCCTCCTTTGACACCTCCCATGAGGACGATGATCTCTACAACTGATGTGGCGGGCAATTAGCATAGACAGGTTTTTGATTTTTGTTACAGATGTAGTGTAGTCTGTAAACATAACTGAATTTGGCCATCAAGTTTCTCCATGCCATATGTTACATATACACATCATTACATTATGTTTTGGGGGGCTAAAACTTCAAATGTTAGTGACGAAGAAGATGATTGTTTTCCTTTTTACTACCTGCCGGCTTTGCTAAATTCTGGACAGTAGTAACAGTTTATAAGATACTGATACATTACTCATTTTAAACAACTCGTTTCTTTCTGCCTTCACTAAGAGGTTCAGCCATTTATATATTATTACCAGCTTGAAAAAATAAATCGATGCTACCTGGCAGTGACAACTCTAGGTATAAAATAATCATTCGTTTTTTCTGGGCAGTAACAAGTAGCAATGCCAAATGTTAACTAGTATAATTTTAGGTAAAGCAAGGTACAATACCAAAAAAAAAAGAATACTCAAATAGAAATTATCAGATCATCACAATCCATATTATACAAGTTAAGCATAGTATACAGATGTCAACTAGTTTGCAGGAGCATCTGTTCCTGAACGCATTACAAGACTGAACAGGTGATCCAGCAAGGCAGCAAATAGCCATGAAATATCTGAGACATTTACTAAAAGAAGCCATATCAAAAGTAACAAAATATTTATATTACTTCAAATAATAAGATCCATAATTGCCCTGTAAATAAATTTACAGAAGAGTAAAGGATAAACATATATTTTTTTATAAAAGCAATCAGCTTGCAATAAAACCCCAAGAAAAGAGTAAAAAAATAAAACATTGATGCCCAACAGGCCAGCAGCCAGCATATATATGAAACTGGAACCTGATCATATAGACCAAGCAGCTAACAATGAACAACACCCAAGAGTAGAGCACATGATTTTTGAAGAAACACATCATTAAACTATCACCAAGAAATTGTTATACTAAAACTTAACGATTAATTCAGAATCGAAGCCACATTAGAAGTCTCAACTCTACAGCACCTCACTCTCCTAAAGGGGTGCCCTTTTCTACTCTGCTAAGATAAGCATATAAGAGGGAATATCTAGTGCTACATAGCACTTGCATGCTACCGTTGTGAGATTTGTCTTTTTTGTTTCTCACTGTTGATTTCGAATTTCGACATGAAATTTTAGGATGTTGTAGGTACATACTTCATGAGCACTCACAATTTTTCGTATAATTTTTTGACACGTATAAAATACTTTTTTTGGGTGGTAGCAACGGTAGCATGCAAGTGCTATGTAGCACTAGATATGTTCTCGATAAGCATAGAGGAACTGTGACAACTACCAACATATCGGTAGTTTGGACATCAAGAGCGCAGACTGTTTCAACAACTGCCAACTCCGAAGCAACCGAAAAAAAAGATAACTAATCAGCGCACACTCTCATTGTTTTGTAGCAGGTTTAGCAGCTACGAGACTGTTCAGGTTAGTTTCACTTGGAATGAGGCTGCTGTGGGAGTTCAGCACACACAAGGCTGCCTGTGTGGCCTCTGTTTTCAGCGCCGCGACAGCAACGTCCCCAGATTTGTGGTTCAGCTGACGAAGCCCAGGCCTCATCTGAGCTGTCGCCGGAGTGTTGCCGCGGTGAGTCTCGCCCCCCTGGCTTGCCTTTGTTTGGGCAAGTAGCTGGCTCTGCTGCAGAGACTGAGTGCTGACAGGCTGTTGCACAAGTGATGGGTTGATGTTGTAGTCAGAGACACCAAGATCAGACGCTAGGTTAGCGAGCGCGGCCTGCCATGATTTCTGGATAGCTGATGGGTCTTGTGCACGCTGCGTTCCCTGAGCTGTTCGCGCGGCGTACTGGCGAGCCTGCACTCCAGTAGCAACCGCTTTGTTTTGAGCAGCCTGAAGTCGTGCCACTCTATTTTGAGCAGCCTGAACCTGAAGCTGTGCCACTGCCATTTTGTTTTGAGCAGCCTGAAGTTGTGGCACTCTATTTTGAGCAGGCTGACGATGTGCCACTATGTTTTGAGCAGCCTGAAGTTGTGCCAGTCTACTTTGAGCAGCCTGAAAATGCGCCGTTGGACGAACCTGGACCGGCGCGGCAAGAGAGTGCTGAGTAGGGAAACCATTAATAAAGGTGATGGTACGTCCTGGCAGTCCTGGTTGTCCTGCTGCTCCATCGCTTCCTTGTGCTCCATTCATCCCATGCAGTCCATTCCTTCCTGGCAGTCCATTGCTTCCTGGTGCTCCATTCCTCCCTGGCAGTCCATGGCTTCCTGGTGCTGCTTGTCCTGTCTGAAGTACATGCAAGGGTGCTGGACGCCATGGGACATCGTTAGGAACAGCACGGTTCAAACTGTAACCATTTAGGGTTGCAGAAACTGTAGCAGCAGCCGCAGGCCTTTTGGATGGTTTGCCCGAGGTTTTTGCCCCAGGAGCCGGTGCTTTTGCTCGCACCACATTATGTGCAGCTCTAACAGATGGATGCAATTGTTGATTTTGGATGACATTACTTGCAACTGGAACTCTCCCCGCAGAAGCTTGGTTTACAGTTATCCCCAGAGGTGCAAATGGCTGTGGAACTGATACCTGACGCACTGCATATTGCTGAGAGGATGGTGTTGTTATGCTTGAGAGAGACATTCTCTTCACACTTCCATGATTAGATGGTGCCAGGCTCTTGCGTTTGAGTAATTGCCTCTGTTTGTTCCATTTTCCATCCTTATCCGTACCATGACAATGATCAGTAGGTAAGGAACCTTTGCCCCATCTGGAGCATGGAGCAGGAGAGTCACAAACATAACAGTGGCACTGCATTGATTAAGAAGAAAGCAGAATATGGTAAGGCATCCATGTTGGAAACATTGGCATTCGGTACTGTTCCACGATTTGATCAGAGGAGACCAGGGTTAACTAACCATAGTGCAATGATTTGCATGAGATCCATTTCTGAAAGGCAATTTAACACATAGATGGCGTGGATGGGGGAAATCCCTGCATGCTACCTGAAAAAGAAGAGTTGTAAGACCACATATACTCATTTTACATTGGGAACTTTGAGATGGCTCCTGAGTGCATAATATCGACAATCACTAGTTTGATCATCAGCACGTATAATATATGCCATGCGTATAAGATAACAATATCCAGGATCAGAAAATTCTTTGCTTTTACAGGAGAATCGCTAAATTCATCACCAAGGTACAATATAATCCAGACAGAGCACACAAAATTGCTTTTTTTTAAACAAAAAATTGCATTTTTCAATAGCAGTGCATGTAGAAATCGTCTGATGGAAAGCCATCCGTAGGATTCAGATTTCCGAATGACAGAGGCAACAGTACCATTGCAATACAGGTATATTGCCTACCTTCCTCTAATAGCTTAATATTTTAGTTGGTTTTTTTTTTTGCGGGATACAACTAATACATCAGAGCAAAGCAGAAAAGACCTGCAGAAATATGGAAATTACACAAAGGTCCTCCTGTAGGACGAAGACGTCGATGAAGAACAGCACGTTCCGGCGGCGCGCCTCCGCCGCATCCTCCATTGAACCTTGGATCAGAGGATGACCCCTGGCGAGAGGGAACTCACCGGTCCTCGAACTCCGGGGAGCCTCCATCCTGCTCCTCGGACCTCCTCGTCGTCGTGCTCCGAGATCAGCTGGATCAAGATCTTCAGCTGGAGTCGCCGCACCGAGCTCCAGTACGGGGTACGCGCACGGCGGCCACCGGGGACCGCGAGCGCGAGGAAGATGGTGCCCCGCCATGGATCTACGCCGAGCTCCATCGCTAGAAGGGTCGAGCACCACCTGCAAAAGGCACCACCGACACGCCACCACCTCCAGGACGCCGCCGGCTAGGCACCAACTCCTCCCTACACTATATACACGAGGAGATCCCGGGTTCCCCCACCCTCCCGCCGCCGGAGCGGCCGGCGGAGGGCGAGGGAACCGACGAAATCGTCAACGGCGAGGTGGGAGAGCAAGTGGATCCAGAAATATCGCCTCCTACTGTAGCGGTGGGAGGGGACTCGTCCAGGGTTCAACTGATGCGCAAAAGTAAATAAAGTAGAGACACACAAAACTAACAGTGGAGTAAACTAACAGTGGTTATTACCAAATCAGACTTGCAACAAAACAAATGTATGCGGCAATCAAGTAAACTTTGGGTTGTCAACTAGATTCATAGAAACAAAATTATATAAAGGTGAAACAGAAATCAGCATAGATCATAAGAGGCCTCAAAAATGTCAGTACGGCCCATTCTTGTCTACAATCGGTCAATGTAATGCATATCAGAACTGACAAAACAATGTGCATCAAGAACTGACAAAACGTTATGTCCATTTATCTAATGATGACGCCAAAACATATAACAATGTCGACGGCAATGTATGACTTGAACGGCAACAGCCGGTCAATGCAAAGCACAGAACATGTAACATTGGCAACAACAACGAACCTACGAATCGAATCGCAATGTGGCAGCACAAAGGATGTAGCACTGAGCAAGAATTCAGTCGTACCTCCCCTTTCTCCCCAAGAACCTGCAGCTCGTCTTCTGACCCACCAGGCTTCTTCTCCTCCTTCGGCACGACAACGACGAGGGCCTTGTCAGGGTCACCATCCAGGATCACGCAGTCGTCGTCAACGTCGTCAGCAGCAGCAGCAGCGCGGGCACTCTTCTTCTCACCCTCCAGAGTGGCCAGGAAGTCCTGAATCCCCACCGAATCATCTAATAAACCCTCACCAAATCCATCGAGGTCATCATCGTCAAGCAGGATGCCCGAGACCCAGTCGAGGGGGTCGTCGGCGGGCGGCGGCTGGAGCGCGGCGAAAGGAGCCTCCTTCTCGTCGTCGGAGTCGATCTCGATCACCGCCGCCCTCCCCATGATCCGGCCAAAACCCTCGCCGAAAAAACAGGACTACGCACTGCGAGAAAAAAGGCAACAAGATCAGCGGGACAGAGGATGGACGCCGGTGGGCTTCGCTTGAAGACTCGAAACCAAGAAACAAAGATGGTTTCTTTCTTGGGTGGGCGCCGACGAGCAGGGGGAAAAAAGGCAATCTTGGTTCCGGGAAGAGGCAGGGTTGCCTCTCCCCTGTAAAAAGCAGGGTTTTCGTTTGCTGCTGCTACTTACCGGCAGGGGAAGACGATGGCCGGCCAATGCGGCGGCGGGGAAGACCGGATGAGAAGTTCCGCAATGCAACTGAAAAATAGAGGGAGGAAACAGGAAGTTGAGAAGGATCTTGTGAAGGAATCCTTGGCGGCGGGATCGATCAAAGAAAGAACAGGGGTAAGGGAAAAAACAGGGGAAGATAAAGGGCAGGGCGGAGGGGAGGGGAGCGGAGTTAACCTTGTTGGCGGCGGGGCGGGCGGGCTCTGCGAGGGTGCAGAGGAGGTGGCGGCGATGGAGACGGGAGAAGAGAAGAGAAGAGAAGGCGAAGCAACTGCCGCGGCCTCTCGCTCCCGGGGAGATTCTGGTTGTTGCGGTTGCGCCCACGCGCACACGGACGGATGGACGGGAACGGAACGGGCGGGCTCGGAGGCGGAGCGCCTGCGTGGGCCCCACCACTCACCGCGTGTGATTTTTGCCTTACCTCTGTGTAAAAAGGGAGTACTAGGTAAAAAGTAAAATCCACTAAAAAAAGGTAAAAAGTAAAATCCCAGCGCCGGACGCCCACGAGCCCTGGCTGCTTTCGTTGCTTCTTTTCCGTGGGGTGTTGGACTAGTGGGGTCGTGGGAAGAAAAAATCGCGGAGGAGTGGAATTACCAAGATGACATTTTTTACATTTAATTAACATAAGAAAAATTGAATTCAATTTTACCATGTGCTTGCACATCAATCTATGACAGTTTCAACCCGTTTAAGATTGTACACCTTATTTTACCTTCTGGTTGTTCCTTGTGGCATTTTACTGTGATGGCCATTTCCCCGCCCATTTGACCCACATGTCATATCCATAAATTGGCGAGGGATGCCATCGTTGGGTGTGTCTCGTCGCGCCATATCCCACACACGTCTGAACTCGACTCACTAGAGCCGACCTAGCCGTCGGTGTCCCTTCCGCGCTTGATAATGTTCGCGGTTTGGTTACAAACCTGATTCCCTGCAAGGCCAGACTTTCTTGGCGACAAAACATACACGAAGGAATTTTCCGCTGCCCATTTGACATTTGGTCATGAACCAGAGGCAAGTAATAACTAGAGTGTATTTCAATGGGTAAAATTTTCACGAATACATAAACAAGTAAAAAGTGCAACGCTCGATGGAACCCCGGAGAAGAGAACACAACAAAGATATACGTTGTCCATAGAAGCAACCCTCTCCCCTAAATCAAAGAACTTAAGAGCAACTTCAATAGATGACGATCAACAGAGGAAAAAAACGCTCCAACAGATGATGTATAGTTATATGGTGTTGTAAAATTTTACATTAGGCCCCAAATTCTAGCCCTTTATGTCTCAAATATACATCACCAAACCGGCTACCACAAAACTAAAACGCATCAGCTCACAGCCCAACTGCTGCACTGAAATATCCCCTCCTTCTCGCCACGCCAAATCCACCTGCGCCGTAGTACGTCAGCGGCGGATCCACCTCGTCGTAGCCGATTATGGCCGAATCCACCGCCCCCGCACCGGCTACATCGAGGTCGACCGTTGCCGTGCCGCCAACCCGCCATCTATTATGGCCGATTCTTGCCGAATGCACCGGCGCTGCTGGTGGATCCACCTCGCCGTAGCCGATTCCAGCCTAATCCACTGCCCCCATACCGAGGTCGACTGCCGTCGCGTCCAGAGCAGCACCAGCGTAAAATTTGCATGTTTTTAGCATGCGATAACATTTCAATAGATGCCCTATTTTACATCAGCCAACTGTGTGAGAACAAATTTTGGTGACCTAAAGCCAAAATATAGTGCCCTAAAATACACCATCTATTAGAGTTGCTCTAATTAGCAGCCTATTTCCATAGACTAATTAAGAATTCATGCATCATTTGCCGTCAACCTCCTCCTGAATTTACCCGGAAACTCCTGTAGAAACCATAATTGAGACTTGAGAGCCGAGTTGCCTTCTTCCTTCCATGGAATTGCAGCGAAGCTACCGTCAGAGGATGGATGCCAAGTTTGCTCTGTTGCGGATCGCAGGCGTACTTGTACTGCAAATGGGTTGCTTGACAGACTAGCTGGTCAAGGTCAACAAGAGAAGAAGACTGAGACGAGTCAAAAAATGGGTTTTGTGTGCATTTGCATCGTAAGCAGCCAAAAAATTAAAAAACCCAGGAGACAAAATAAATTCGATTCCAGTTTGTATAGTCTACAGATACGGCCTCATTTTGCGTTGCGGGTGCAGAGATATAGCTGCAGCAGTTTTTTTTTTCGCGGGAGATAATTGCAGCTGTCAGTGGCCATGGAGATGCGGATGGAGGAGTGTACGGTTGGGCTCCCGATGGCCCAAAGCCTCGTTCACGTCGCACGCCCATCCACGGCCCATTAGCTCACTGGAAGCCCACAGCTGAATGCATCACAGTTCACAGACGTCTGGGAAGGAAGGCCGATCTAGGGTTCTAGCCCAGCCGCCACCATCCTCCCACCTCTGCCTGTGCTCCCCGTGCCGAGCGTGACGACGGAGGAGAAGCGGCGCGCCTGCAGCGGCTGGCGGCCGGAACCGGAAGCACAGGTCAGTGTTGCTGAATTCACATCTCAGGTTTCGGTTCCTCGATTCACTCTAGCTCGTCGCCCGCGGCTGCCAAAGAATTAGGCCCTCGCATACTAGCAAACTTGTCCTCCTCGTTTACATGCCGAAACGAACCATGATTCCGAAACTGTACTAATAGTTCTACGGTGGGATGCGGTCACGTATTGTTCATGCGACTTCTTCAGTACCCATAAAGATACTCCATTTGTGATTGTACCTATCACGCCATTTGGAACTGTGTGGTGATTCGCATGACTGTTAATTATTTTCGTATCCTCTTCATGCCATTGGGGTGTATAGATTGCCAATGGTAGGCCTATATAAAGCATGTCCATGCTCTTGCCAAGAAACATGTTGCCCCTTGCCCAGTAACTTCAGAAAGAATTTCTGACTAAAGATGGTAGGCCGCTTGAGCTTTGTTTGCAATTTCGGACAAAGCATCCTTCTTTCCTTATCTAAACAGACTAGAAAACAGCATGCAGATAGTTAGTGTTTAATGTGAACGTAGAGTTCTTGTTGTCTTAGATGCCACCACACCAAGAGGTTTGGTTTAAAACAGGTTATAGATTGCTAGGAAGAACTTTGTCCTGTACTTGCTTAGTTGCTTGTGTTGTGAACTTGTGATCCGATGCTATTGCAGTTCAGACATTGACGTTGTGCCATGAGAAAGCTCTTTTGTTAGTTGATAGGATTTCGATATCTCCTGGGGGGAGCTGGTTTGTTATACGCCTATGGCTATGCACATTTTGGTATACGCCTCAAGGATTACAAGTCAAGTGACCAGTCTAGAGTAGTCGAGCCCGTAGTCTCATAATCGCAATTTGATTGTCGACTTGACTCATGAGTTTGTTCGATCGACTAGTCGCCTACTACTCGAGCTTAAGTGTACTGGGAATGATAAGCAGGCCAGCCCGTGTAGTGGAAACCTAGCTTGAGACCGATCCCTCTCCAGACCCCACACCGAGCTGCATAACACCAGGCCGCCGCTGGTGGCCACACTGCTCTGCTCCTCCCCAAGCTCTGTTCCTCTGCCTTGCTCTGCTCCTCCCCTAGGTCTGTTTCTCCCCTGCTCTGCTCCTCCCCAGCTCCCCTAGCTCTGCTTTTCTGCTGGCTGTATCAAGCCACCAGGTTGCAGCCACAGGTGAGTAATTTCTCTACTGGTCTCCTTCTCCCATTGCTAATTTGCTATTGGCTTTCAAAATTTCTGATCTCTGGATGCAATTGTCAGTCTCAGATTTCCTCAACACTCCTCATGCCTTAATTTGTTTTATTGTAGTACACTACCATTAGTAGTTAAGTATTAGGTAATTTTTTGTACTCCCTCCGTTCCAAATTAGATGACTTTCATTTACCTATATGTGGATGTATGTATACTTGTAACATGTCTAGATACATCAACATTTGGACAAACTGAAGTCATCTAATTTGGAACGGAGGGAGTAGTAGGTACTGCTGAACTACATGTCTAGTAGTGCACCAGTCTATGAGTCGGTACACTAGGAACTCTCGACTCTTAATCCATGTTAACATGGTGTTTCAGTTCAGAGCAATGATTGCAAGGACGTAACTGTGAAGGTCTGAATTCGTCAGTTAGACATACAATATTTTGCGTATATAGCATATGAGTATATGACATATATTAGCCTTATGTATGTTTGTTATATGGTGTATCAGTTCAGAGTAATGATTGGAGGTAACTCAGGCAGGTAAACGATGAAGTCTGAACTGTCACTTAGTTTATTATGTGGGGGATATTCTTGCAACAAATTGCATCATTTTTCATGCATTTGTTCATTTGTTTGTTACATAGTTTGTTTGTGGTAAAACGTACACTTTATTCAAGTGACAATTTTCCAAGAAGGCAGAGTAACGAACACACCTTTAGTTTACTTCAGAAACGTTTTCTTACCGAGAAAAAAACACTTTGTTTCAGAAATCCTTGTTAGTTCTTCACTTAATTTACATTTTTCAATGGATCTTCATTTTAATTACTCATGTTCCACTTGCTATATGTGGTCCAATTTCAATTGACCAGCTTCGCTCCCCAACCCAGTCTGCAACTAAAATAGATTAAAGATTTAGATCCAATCCATAACAAGCTGATACACACGGGAAACACAGCAGATCGGACATACGGAATAAAATAGATAGACCTTCTGTGCATGATGAGGTGAGCAGAGCGGCAGGTGCCATGCGGGAGGACCGGAGGAGGCTCCGAGGAGCCATGCGTGCAGGCTCGGTGTAGTGGAAGGCATAGCGGTACCGGAGCTCGGGCACCCCTAGTCCTCCTCGATCCGGGATGAACACCCAGTCCGGCACGGCCCGACCTCTACCAGATCGGGAGTGGTCGGTTTCCGACTCCGCCCCGGCGGACAGCCGCCAAAGCCGGCGTGCCCAGGACTGGGCATACCCCTGGCGCGGCGCAACCCCTAGGCCCGCGAAACTCCGGCCGGGCAGTGCGGATGCCGGTCGCCGCTCACCGCGATGGGGACGCCACCACACCATTGCCCGGCAAGGCGCCGCTGACCCACCGACCACGATAGCGCCGCTGAGGACACATGCCGCAATCCCCAGCTGTCGCCGCTGGCCGAGGCCGCTCGCCGGCGGCACCCTGCCTCCGCCCGTGAAAAGTTCCGAACCGCACGCACGAACTCGATTTGACGAAGGTGCGCTAGCTCGACCAAAAAGGATGGAAACCGTCGATGAGAAGGTGGGCTAGCCCATGAAAATTACGTTCGGGGGTCGCGCTGGGTAAAACTGTGTTCGACCGCAACAGATTCGGTGAAGCAAAGCTGGTCCGGCTTGGTTGATCGACCCGGGTGCAGAATTACTTATTCTGCACTTAGGGTGTCTAATAGAGTTTCTATATATAGGGTCGCGCTATTTGACACCCAGGGTGTAGAATAGTTATTCTGCACCCCGCCGGATGCAGCAGAGCGGCCCGCGCCTAGAGCCAGAGCGCACCCGACCGATTGCATGCGTCGTAAAATTTTCAAATACGACGTAAGAGCCAGGAGCGCCTGGCCGCCCGCGCCCGCGCCCACGCCGCGCACCACGCTACCGTATGCATGCGACGTAAGAAAAGTAGGGCCAACGTAATTAGAAGCCCACACCAACGTGATTAAAATTTTCTGTCCCCAATTAATAGATCGTGGGGTTTGGGAGCTGCCCACTAATCCCATACGTGAGTTTTTTCTTCCTCGTCTTCAATCGAGGCCTCACGGCGGCGAGCGGTTTGGAACTGAACGCGGCAGCCGCGAGAGACTTAGCGGTCGGCAGCGCGGCCGGTGGTGGCAGAGGGCCGAATCGGCCTCGTGGTCGGACCGTCGGACATCTCTGCCGCGCGGCCGGTGGTGGCAGAGGGTCGTGAACGGCGGTGCGACCCTTGGTCGTCATGGCCTCCGGCAGCGCTGTCGCTGGTCTCGGCTGGAGGCCTCGCCGCGATCTGGGCGGAGCGGCCGGTGGCATCGGGAGCGCTGTGGGAGGCGTCGTCGTCCGCTGCTGCCGCATCTCGCGCGCCGGCGGCCCCCGGCCCACTCCTTACTTGCCTGGAGAGGCGATGCCGCCAGGGCACCTCTCTGCCCGAACCGGCGCCAGCGCCGTCGGTTGGTGTCCCTGTAGAGTTTCTATATATATATATAGGAATCTCAGATGGGGCACCTAGGAGCATGGGCACCAGGATAGAATACGAACAGTTTTAGGTATGTAGACATATACATATACCTTGGGTATGTATACCTTAGGTATGTAGGAGGTACATATGATTTGGGTATGCACATTATGGGGTATGCATACCTAATAATGTGCACATACCTAAATTATTTATATATATACCTGATCTGTACGCGTACAATTGAACACACATACCTAAGTTATATATAACATGTAGATACCTCGAATACACATACCCACCTCCTATATACCCAACATGTGCATACCCGAGTTATATGTGTCATCTACATACCCAAAATGTACTGTATTCTATCCAGGTGCCCGGGCACCAGGGAGCACCTGTTAATTATATATATATATATATATATATATATATATATATATATATATATATATATATGGTGGGACTATTCAGAAACCATCCCTTAAGAGTTTCTGAATAGTTATTCAGAGCACCTTTTTTAACTGAAGAGCTTGACACTGCCCAACCAAACCACCTTCTTCTCCCCGCACCCACCCAACCCCACCCGCCGGCGCCGCCCCTGGCCGACCTGCTTCCTACCGCCGGCGGGCCACCACGCCACCCTCCCTCACCTCCAACAGGCAAGAACCGCCGGCCCCTCCCGGCCTCCACCTTCCGTGCGCTCCGCCGACTTGCCTCCACATCTCGCGCATCCGGCCTGCATCGACGGATCCACGCCGACGGCTAGCATCCATGGACCGCGCTGCCTTACTGCATCTACCTCGCCCGTGGCCAGCCTATCTCCACCCTGCTCACCACCCAGCTCTGACCGTGGACGCGCTCCACTCCGCCCGCATCTCGGGTCGCCGGCGCGCTCTGCCCGTTTCCATCTCCGGCCGCGGCGGAGGTCGCGTACCACGTGCTACACCGGCGGAGCCCCTCTCCTACCGCGCGCACAGCCAGCGGTGCCGCTTCCCTCTTCTGCAGTGCTCTCGGACGGGGCCGCCCCTCATCTCCCCTACATCTCGACAGGCCGGCGCCGCCCCGCTCCTCCCCTGCCTACCCGATAGTCCACCTCCTTCTATTTTCCAGCTGGTGGCAGCCCGACTCCTCTCTAGCCCCGTTCTGCTGGCCGACGCGGCCAACAGTGCCCCCTCCTGCTGGTGGTGTACGAGCCCCACCTGTGAGCTTCCCCTGGTTCACCGGTAAACTGCTGCTGGCCCGCGCGGCGAACCTCCCGTGCGTTCTCCTCTGGGCAAGCCAACCCTGCTAGACTGTCCCCTGATGTCGGCGCCTTGCAGTTCAGTGCTCCCTCCAAGCCCTGCGGCCCGCCCAACTCCATCGCGCTCCCATGCTGGCTGAGTTTTCAGCGAGGATCAAAGCAGCACAAGGGCACGCCGCATCTAGCTAGTGAGAGCTTCTTCTGAATTTGTTCAGTCACATTCTGAACTTATTCGACTAGGATGCCCAACTGCAGTATAACTTTTCCCCAATTTGTGCGTGTATTCGACTCTGGATGCTACAGATTGTGTGATGTGTATGAGCTTTTTTTTCAAATTAGATTTTTATTGAGACCGTAGTGAGGAATAGAAAATTTTGATTTTTTCGTATTCCTGATGATGAATTGCCGTGCTCTGAATTGTGGTCTGAACTGCCGTTTTGTTTCTGTTCTATTTTTTTCCAATCAACTATTTAATCTACCGTGGTCTAAACTTCCGCCAGCATGCTCGCATGCAAGATGCATGGTGTACTAGTGTAGAGCTCAAATAAGTTTGAATAAAATCGGCGTGAACGCCCGGCCGTGGAGCTGACCACGGGCCGCAGCGGCAGTCCACCGCGTCCGGCTGTGGCAGTTCACCGGCGTGCGCAGCTTTAGACTGCCTGCGTCCCCACTGAGCTCCCTCCGCAAGTCTGGTCCGACGGGCTCCGTATTCTTTCGTTCTTCTGCACGGCATCCCATCAAAACCAGGTCCGTGCTCCGGCCGCTCCTACCTATAGAATGAGCATGGCGACGGTCTACTACATCTCAGGGTGGCGACGACGTACTGCAGCGCTGGGTGGCGACGACATGCCAGAACATTGCCGCTCCCTGTTTTTTTTTTTTTTTTTTTCAGTGGAGCGGTTCTGTGAGCAGTTTATGTTGACATCGAGCAGTTCAGACTTGAGTTAGGAGCTGTTCATGGTGAGCATTAATGCAGTAGACATTTCTTTAGCAGCAAACTTCATTTGTGTCTGCCAGACAAGAACTTTTGTTTTTTAACTTCATTTCTGAACTTCCTTAGCCCTGATTTGCACTTCCTTGTTGCGGTTCTAAACCTTGTGACTCGAATTGTTGGGTTGCTGATAGGAAAAAAAATGAAATGGTTTATTTGTCGCAAGACAAATTCACGTATTTTATTTGGGAGTTTATTTGTATCCGTCGAGTGGTTTCATTTCAAAGCCAAAGAAAAATTGAAATGGTAAAAATGGAACAATACAGTGCGCTTTCTAAAGTTCCATTTTATTCATGAGAGAAGTTAGAAAATTTCTAATGCCGAGAGTTAACTTTTTTTTGTCGGCGAAGTGATAACTTTTCTTGTAGAAAGTACATATGTCATTGATATCTGAGATTACGTATTTAATATCCAAGTGTACTTCTTCCGGTACGGAAGGTTTATTTTCTTTTGTCGCGAAGTTCATCATTTGTGAAGTTCATTTTTAACTGAATTTTTTTGATGATCGACAATGAATTAAATATTACTTAATTACCAGGAAGTTTACAATTATTGTCGGTAAAAGTTCACTTTTATTCTCGGTAAAAGTTCATTTAGTTTTTTGATGCGAGGAGTTCACTTCTTCATTGACGAAATTATTAGGAAGTTTACTTACGTATCGACAGAAGTTCAGAACAAAGATGGTCCGCCAATAAATTCACTTGCGAACAAATATGAAGTTCACTTATGCGTCGCGAGAAGTTCACAAAAAGATGGTCTGCCAAAAAAAGGTTAATGTTTTTCTGAGAAGGAGGTTCTCTGTCTTAATCATGAAAGTTCATTTAAAATAACAAATGTTTCTCTAGAAATATCACAAACGTTTCCTCTAAAAACATCATGAAAAAGGAAGTTCCCCATGTTGACGGAAATTACTTTGAATTGTAGAAAATCAAAATGTTCCGATAGTCCATATCGGAGGTTCACTTTTTTGTTCATATTAGCTCATGTTTTGATTTTATCATTTATGTGAAGCTCACTTTGACCGTGTTCGGAGTTCACTTTAAACGCATCAGAAGTTCATCTCAACCGCGTCGGAAGTTTACCTTTCTATTTGGAGTTCCCTTAACATCGGGGGAATCTAGTTTGAATACGTCGAAACTTCTTCTCGGCCACGTCATATAATTTCTTTTTTCCCGGAAGTTTACCCAGAAAATAGAAGAAAGTTCATAATTAATTTTTGAGAAGTTCAATTTGAGCCAAGCAGAAGTTTGCCTTGAACACGTCGGAAGTTCATATTAAAATGCGTTGGACGTTATTTCTGTGTCAGGAGTTCGCTTTGAATAGGTCAAAGTTCATTTTAAACGCATCTAAAGTTCACCTCGTACATGCTGCAAGTTTATGTCGACAAAAAAATTCAATTCATAAAAGAGTGCAAAAAAATGTTTGCAAACTTTTGTCGTGAAGTTCACACTTTGTCGAAGTTCACTCTCAGAAAATTTCGAAGTTCAATGTATACAATATAAAAATTGTCCACGCGGTAGGATGCGCAATTTTCATACCTTTCCAACGGTATATCATTTGCATTGTTTGGACAAACGGTTTAAAAACTACAACACAAATAGTGCGGGATACGAAATAACAACTTCGCGATCGGAAGTTCACTATCGCACACCCAGAGGTTCACAAACGTGTAAAAGGAAGTTCGGATGCTCTGTTTTTGTGGGACGGAAATCCTACGCATGAAAATCATCGCTATGAGCTCCGTTTGTCCAAATCGACCGCCGCCGCGAGCAATTAGTAAGGATATGAGTCTATTTTAATACTCCCATGCCGAGTCATCCAAATCGAACACCACAAAAGTGCCAATTTTGAATCGTTCCCATCGTATCTTGTATCTCAGTTTTTCGTATTTTCAAATTAGTCAAAATCCGTAATGAATTTGAAAAATATTTCTATACGAAAATTTGCGTCTACTCAATATCTTTCCAAAGCCATATCATTTGTTACGTTTCGATAATCGGTTTGAAAGTAATTGGCAAAAAAACAGTCCGCTGGACATAAAAATTCAGAAAACAGAATTGTTTATTTTTGAATCTGCTCTTAAATCGTAGGAAATTTCGAAAAATGGACAGAGATAGCAAATGTGCGCATTTTTCATAGCTTTCCAACGGTGTATCATTTGTATCAATCCGACAAACGGTTTGAAAATGGTGTCCAAAAAACCGTGCGAAAACGGAAAACTTCGCGAAAACCGAGTGTAGTATTTCTGAAATTGTTTAAAAACCGTAAATAATTTGGAAAATCAGTACAGATGAAAAAGGTGCGCATTTTACATAGTTTTCCAACGGCATATCATTTGCATCGATCCGACGAGCGGTTTGAAAACGGTGGCCGAAAAACAGTACGAAAACAAAGAAATTCGAGAAAACTGAGTGTAGTATTTTTAAAATTATTTTAAAACCGTAAAGAATTTGGAAAACCCGTCAAAATGAAAAAGGTGCGCAATTTCTGTACCTTTCCAACGGTATATCGCATGCATCATTCCGATAAACGGTTCGAAAATTACGTTGAAAATACTGTCAGCAAAACAGAAAATCTGGGAGTTCCGTCCGGAAGTTAACATAGTATACGACCGGAAGTTCAGAAAAGGTGCTCTGAATAGTTATTCAGAAACTGGTTCTTGAATAGAGGGTAAGACTATTTAGAAGCCACCCTTAAGAGTGCTCTAAATAACTATTCAAAGCACCTTTCAACCTAGAGACCTTCTTATCCCGATCCAGGCCCGACCCGGTCAACCCAGCCCACCCGATCCCACATTCCCACCACCTACCCCAACCCCCGACCGCTCATCCTCTATCCCTGATCCCCCAACTACCTCCGGTCGACGGCCACCGGCGCCGCTCGCCTCTGTCGCGCCGAGGGCGCCGTCCATCGCCCCGCGCCGCCGCAGTCTCCCCTCCACCGGAGCGCTGCCCCCGCCACCATCCGCCGTCGCCCACCTCCGTCGCCCCGCCTCCATCCCCCGGCGAGGCTGCCATCCCCACGCGTCTCCCCGGATAGGCCGCAGAATCGGAGCCCCGACGAGGTCGCCGCCCCGGCTAGCCTGCACGGCGAGGCCCCCGCGCCCCCGTGCGCCTCCTCGGTCCGGCCGCCGCCCGGCGCGCCTACCCGGCGAGGTCACCGCCCCCCTGCGCCTCCACGGCCCGGTCCCCTGCACACGCCCTTAACGTCACCTCCACTGCGTCGCGGCAACGCCGGCGTCCCCCTCCATGGCGCGCCGCCGGTATCCCCTCGACCCTGGCACCGCCAGCTCCCGCTCCACGGCGCGTGACGCCGCCAGAATCCACGCGCGAGCCGTCGGCGCCTTCCACTGGTCTTCCTGAAGTCCAGCACCGGCCCAGGCTCTCAGCTCCCCTGCACCTCCATGGCGTAAGCTGCAGCTCCCCTGCACCCTATTTTATTCTTCTTCTATCCCTGGCTTTGGAGTAGGCGTTCATGGTGTTCATTTTCGAGGTGCTGCTTTCTAGCCAGTGAAGCTTTTGTGTATGGATATAAGTTCAGATGTTGCTGCTGCATGCTCTGGACTGTTGCATTGCACCTCGACCTCCTGTATGTGCTAAGTTCAGATGTTTTCTGTGTCCAGATGGGACTGGAGATTGATTTTTGTATAGTGGTTCAATGTCGATTGCATATTGGTTGCTCAGATTGAGTCCAACGGCATGCCTTCTTCAACGAGAGATAGTGGTTCAATGTCGATTGCACATTGGACCGATTTTTTTTTTCATCTCAGTTCTTCAACGACACATACTATAGCTACATCAGTTCGGGAATTCAATTTAAAAGTTCAGGATTTTTGTAAACCGAAGTTCACTTGGTGAATTTTAGAAGTTCGTGTAAATATATTTACTTCAAAATAGAAAGGAAATATAAGTTCACTCAATTAGCTTCAGAAGTGCATTATTTTTTCCCGAAAGTTCACATCGAGTTCTCGAAAAAATTCAATCCGTCAATGATAATTAACCCTTTTTTGGAAGTTCATTTTGGACACGTCGGGAGTTCACCATGTTGAAAAAAATTACTTTTAAATCATAGAAATTAAAAATCGGCAGTTCATATAGTCCATGTCGGAGGTTCGCTTTTTTGTTCATCAAAAAATCAATTCATTCACGAGGATTTTTTTTTTGTAAAATGTAAAAAAGAGAAATCCACTTATTAAGCTACGGTAGTTCAGTTAACATGTTAACAGACAACAAAAGTGCACACCGTTACATATACCATTTCTTTGTTAGGATTAAAGCTCACTTACATATCGTGAGAAGTTCAGAATAAACATGGTCAAAAAAATTAAGTTTATTTACGAAATTAATAGGAAGTTTACTTACGCACCGCGAGAAGTAAAGAAAGCAAAATGGTCCGCTAAGAAGTCCATACCGGATATTCACTTGTTTTGATCATAAAAAAACATTTCATTCACGAGAAAAAAATGTTCACATTAATGTTTTGATTTTATTACTTCTGTGAAGTTCTGTTTGACCGTGTTCGGAGTTCACATTAAAGCTATCAGAAGTCCATCTCAACCGCGTCGGAAGCTTACCTTTTATTTGGAGTTCCCTTAACTAGTCAAAAATTCGCTTTGCATCTGGGGAGTCCACTTCGAATACGTCGGAAGTTCTTCTCGGCCACGTCACATAATTTTCTTTTTTTTCAGAAGTTCATTCAGAAAAATAGAAGAAAGTTCATTATTAAATTTTGGAAATTCATTTTGAACAAAAAAAGTTCACCTTGAATGTGCCAGAAGTTCAAATTAAAATGTGTTGGACGTTACTTCTTTGTCGGGAGTTCGTTTTGAACAAGTCGGAAGTTCATTTTAAATGCATCGGAAGTTCGCCTCGTACACGCTGCAAGTTTTTGTTTATGTTGGAAAAAAATTCATATCATAAGAGTGTAAAAAAATGTTTGCAATTTTTTATCGCGAAGTTCACACTTTGTAGAAGTTCACTCTTAGAAAATTTCGAAATTCAATGTATACAATATCGATACCCACTCTGAATAACAATATAATGAAAACTGAAAAAAATACAGAAAACAGCAGTTAGTTTATTTAAAACTGCTTTTAAATCATAAGGAATTTGGAAAAACGATCAACACGAAAAAGAGGCGCAATTTTCATACCTTTCCAACGGTATCTCATTTGCTTCGTTTGGACAAACCGTTTAAAAACTACAACAAAAGGAGTGCGGGGTACAGAACAAAAAAATTCGCGATCGGAAGTTCACTATCGCACACTCAGAGGTTCACAAACGTGTAAAATGAAGTTCGGATGCTCTGTTTTTTTGGGGCGGAAATCCTACGCATAAAAGTCATCACTTAGAGCTCCGTTTGTCCAAATCGACCGCCGCCGCGTGCAATTAGCAAGGATATGAGTCTATTTTGACACTCCCATGCCGAGTCATCCAATTCGAACACCACAAAAAGTGCTAATTTTAAATTGATCTCATGTGGTCTTGTTTATGTGTTTTTCGTATTTTTAAAATTAAGAATAAACCGTGTTGAATTTGGAAAATATTTCTTCATAAAAAAGTTGCGCCTAGTCAATATCTTTCCAACGCCATATCATTTGTTACGTTTCGACGAACGGTTTAAAAGTAATTGGCAAAAAACTGTCCGTTGGACCTAAAATTTCAGAAAACAGTATTGTTTATTTTCGAAACTGCTCTTAAATCGTAAGCAATTTCGAAAATTTGCAAGAGATAGCGAAGATGCGCATTTTTCATAGTTTTCCAACGGCGTATCATTTGCATCAATCCGATAAGCGGTTTGAAAATGGTGGCCAAAACACAGTATGAAAACTGAAAACTTCGCGAAAATATAGTGTAGTATTTCTGAAATTGTTTAAAAACCGTACAGAATTTGAAAAACCCGTCAAGACGAAAAGGATGCGCATTTTTCATAGCTTTCCAATGGCATATCATTTGCATCAATCCGACGAGCGGTTTGAAAACGGCGACCGAAAAACAGTACGAAAACAGAGAAATTCGAGAAAACTGAGTGTAGTATTTCTAAAATTGTTTTAAAACTGTAAAGAATTTGGAAAACCCGTAAAAATTAAAAATGTGCGCAATTTCCGTACCTTTCCAACGGTATATCGCATGCATCGTTCCGATAAACGGTTCGAAAATTGCGTTGAAAATACTGTCCGCAAAACAGAAAATCTAGGAGTTCCGTTCGGAAGTTAACATAGTATATGACCGGAAGTTCAGAAAAGGTGCTCTGAATAGTTATTCAGAAACTGGTTCTTGAATAGTAGTTATTCAGAAACTGGTTCTTGAATAGCTTTTAGATTCAAGAAACAGTTTCTAAATAACTATTCAGAGCACCTTTTCTGAACTGCCATTTAAATAGACACTGAACTTCCTGACGGAACTCCCAGTTTTCTCTTTAGGCGGGTAGTATTTCGGTCGTAACTTTCTAACCACTAATCGGATTGATGCAATTTTTATACCGTTGGAAAGCTTTTAAAATTTCGCATCTTTGCTATCTCTGTCACTTTTTCGAAATTTGTTAGCGTTTATGAGCAGATTTTGAAATACATATTTCTGTTTTTCGAACATGTACAACGAGCGGACGGTTTTTTGGCCATCATTCGCAAACCACTTATCGGAATGACACAAATGATATTGCGTTGGAAAGATAATGGTTAGGCACATCTTTTTCGTATATAAATATTTTTCAAATTCGTTACGGTTTTTGAGTAATTTTAAAAATACTATACTGTATTTTCACGTTTTTCTTCGTTTTCATACTGTTATTTGGGTGCCATTTTCACATCGTTTTTCGGATTGAGCCAAATGATACGCCGTTGGAAAACTATGGAAAATGCCCATCTTCGTTATCTCTAGACATTTTTCAAAATTCTGAGCGGTTTAAGTGTAGATTAAAAAATACACAATTTTGCTTTTTAGACATTTAATTCCGACGGACACTGTTTTATCAATTAATTTCAAACCGCTGATCAAAATGTAACAAATGATATGGCGTTGGAAAGATATGGACTAGGCGCAACTTTTTCATATAGAAATGATTTTCAAATTCGAAAAGGTTTTTGATTAATTTTGAAAATACAAATAACGGAGGAACGATATAAAATGAGAATGGAATTAAAATTGGCACCATGTGAACGTCCGACGCGGTTGAGATGAACTTCTGATACCTTTATAGTTGACTCCGAGCAGGGTCAAAGTGAACTTCACATAAGTAACAAAATAAAAAATGAACCTCTGGTATGGACTATGTGAACTCCCGATTTTTAATTTCTACTATTTAATGTAATTTCCGTCAACATGGTGAACTTCTAAAGTTCGAAGAGTGAACCTCTTTTTTCGTGATGTTTTTTTACAGGAAATGGTTCTGATGTTTTTTAGAGGAAACATTTTTATTAGTTTTTAGACAACTTGTGCCAGTCATGCGTGAACTTCTGTACGGTACAAAGTGAACTTCACGGAAATTAAGAATGAACTTCCTTCTAATGTTCTGTCTGAAATCCAAGAAAAAGGTAATTATCCGACGTGGTCGAGGAGAACTTCCGACATATTTAAAGTGGACTCCCCCATGATGCAAAGCAAACTTCCGACTGATTAGGAACCTTTTAGTAGAAAGGTAAACTTCTCACAGGTTCGAGTTTAACTTCCGATATCATTAAAGTGAACTCCGAAAGCGGTCAAAGTGAACTTCACAAAAGTAATAAATAGAAACATTAAAAACTGTACCTCTCGTGCGGGATTAGATGAACTTCCACTTCTGACCTAACTGAACTTCACAGCTATAGAATTTGAACTTCACAACTGCACGACACTTTTTGTGTTGAAAAAAAGAATTTCGCTCAAGCACCTAATAAGATCTAGAAAAAGTTCAGCTGAACTTCTGAGCCGGCAATGTGCGGGTGTTCTTTTTTACTTATGGTGTTACTGGTAAATAATAAAATTCTCACTGACACACAACACCAAGCCGGGCAAAGGGAGCCGAATGAACACGCGTAGCTAACTGAAATTAGGCATGGTAGGATGACGACCGCATGGAAGCTCTCAGGGACGCAGTGGGAGGGATGGCCGGCCGCAGGCAGTGGAGGCGCGCGATGTGGAGCGTGGCTCCAGGGAGCCGTCCGACGGTGACGGTGCGCGCAGGGTAGGCTGCCGGTGGGCGGTGGCCGGGTCGCGCGCGTAGGGGAGGCGGCCGCCGGCGGGGTCGCGCGTGCAGGGGAAGAAGCCGACGGATCGAGGCGGGGCGTGCTGGGAGGTTTCTGTCGGCGGGAGCCGTTCCGTGCTGGTGCAACTCACATGGAGGCGTCGTGGACTTCGGGAGGGCGCCATGGTGGACTTCGCGGCAGAACGCGATGAATTCCCGAGCTTCCAGGCTCGTCGGGAAGCAGAGGGCGGGGCGGTCATGGGGAAGCTCGAGGTGGGGCCAGCGCCGGGAAGCAGAGGGCGGGGGCCTGCGGCGTCGTCCGTGGTGGAGGGAGGGCGGGGCGGCGCTCGGACCGATTCAGATCGGCGGGATGGAGGGGCGGGCCGCCGCCCGGCCATGGGGAGGCGCAGGGGGCCAGCGACCTCGCCAAGGAGGCGCTCCGGGCGGCGTCCGGACCATGGAGGTGCACGGGGACAGGGACTGCAGGCGAGCCGGGCCGCTGACCTCGTTGGGGCTCCGATTCGTCAGGGAGACGCGCGGGTTCGGCGGCCTCGCTGGGGGATGGAGGAGGGGTGGCACGGTGGAAGGAGACCACAGCGGCGCGAGCTGGTGGAAGGCGCCCTCGGCCGGTGATGGAGGCGAGTGGCGCCGGCGGCCCTCGGCCGGAGGTAGTTGGTGGAGAGCGGGGAGAGATAGGATGAGCGGTTGGGGTGCGGACGTGCGGTACGTAATTGTAAGGTGGTTTTTTTTACGGACAGTGATTAGCGTGGGATCTGTTCGGGATAGGAAAAGGTGCTCTGAATAACTATTTAGAGCACTCTTAAGGGTGGTTCCTGAATAGTCCCACCCTATATATATATAATGTTGCATCATTGGAAGCCTCCAAAGTGTACTTAAAGGTATATCAGTAATCTTTCTTTGCCAGACCTTTTCACCATGAGATATTGGGGACAACCAAATTCCGTCAATATGACAATTAGATGATATTGTTTTCTGTGGTATTCACAGTCACCATCCTATGGGTCTGGTCCGCACTGCATGGAGGCCCTAGCGCTTATGTGTTGGATTTTCTCTGGGTGGGTAGGTCATTCGTAATGTACCTGTCATGTTTCCACTGGAGCCGATTGCTTGTGGCATTGCAGAGTGCAAAATGGACATTGAACAAAGAGAAAAATTCACCATTAGTCACTGAATTTGAGCAGTGGGCTCACTTTGGTCACTGAAGTTCCCAATACCCTGTTTACGGTCATGTATTTCGCGTAGGGGGTTCAGTATGGTCACCGCCGCCGTCTCTGTACGCTGCGCGATACGTATTTTGCCTCGCTGGCTTGAGCGTTGACTGGTCATGTTGCCACGTTGGGGAAATCTGTTGGACAGCGTGGCTATTTTGCCAGCGTGACGGAAACTTTGCAAGAAAACCCTTCATCCGCATTGCAGTCGCGTATTTACTCCACTCCCTTTGCAACAAAATCTCTTCGAGACGTTTCGTTCCTCTGTCGTACTGGTCGAGGTGGTCGGCGAGGTCGAGGTGATCGTTGTGGCGCCTACAGGAGCGGAAGCGACCGTCGGCGAGATGAGCTCGCCGCACGATTTCGACGCGCCGCCACCGTCCCCACCATGTCGGAGAGGCAAGCCTCCGGAGCGGCGGTCAGAGGAAGGCGACCATCCTCTGTACGGTTAGTTCCCGCTGCACCTCCTCCGTTGTTGGTATTCTTCTGTAACGGCGGCGGCGGCACGTCGGCGCCGGAGATGGCGATGCTGGTGTAGGTCGTGGAGGGTTCGAATCGCATGCAGTTCCTCTTTCTCTCTGCCGCCGTCGTAGGGCTCTGAATTTGGGGGTTGGGGTAGGGTTTATGAATTGGGGGTTGGGTAGGCTCTGAAATTGGGGTTTGGGGGTAGATTCACATGGTATTGTTGATAGATTTGTATTGTGATTGTTGTGCTGTCAGTAATCTGTCCAAAGATGCATGCTTTACTTAATTTTGTGTACAGTCAGTAATTCAACCCCAAAAGATACATGCTTTAGATGGTGGTGACTGAATTTTGTGATGTTCTATGTAGGTAAACAGAGTCAGCATTTCTCTGTGTTGGTTCATCATGGAGGTCATTTCTGTTGCACTGGAAAGAATAGGTATTACAATGGTGGTGGAAGTGTGTAGTTTGATTACTGTGACAGGGATAATTGGACACCATCTGTTATTGAAGATTTGATAGAGGAGCTGGGGTATGAGTGTGAAGGCAGGATCAGAATATACTGGTGTGTGCCTGGACTGACAATATACAAGAATGGGCTCAGAGAGATCAAGAAAGGTGATAATACAATGACACAGAACATGTTGTCACATGTGGAAAATGGCAATCATTTTCAGGAGCTATATCTTGATCATAATGACAGTATCATTTCATATGTTTCACCTGTTGTGTTCATTCATCTGATGAGGAAGAGCTGCCATTGGTGAAGTGGAGTGGGCCATTGAAGATTGACTATGATGATGTGGTATAGTTTCCAATTGCCTCACTACCACCTGTTATTAGTCCAATTGGGCCATTGATAACCATTCCAGTATCAGAAGATGTGGAACAGTTTCCAGAAAGCTACAGAGATACATGGGCAAGAGGATGTACAAGCAGATGGACAAATGGATGAAGAAATAGGTGGACAAATTGCTGAATCAGATTCTGACAGTGATGAACCATACATACCATCACCACCTCAGCCAGGAAAAAATCACATACACCATGAGTACAGAGCTAGCAGAGCTTGCAGGGCCTTGGACTTGAATGGAGCTGACAAACCTAGACCATTTGATGAACCAGAAGGAGATTCTAAGGAAGATGAGGATTACACTCCTGAGTTCTGTGACTCTGATTTTGATATGGAAGAATGATGATCTCTTTGACAGTATTGTTGTTGATGGCAAGGGGAAAGCTCCTCTAGATGAAGCTGATAATGTCTCTGAACAAGATGATTTGTATCTGCCAGACTCTGATGAAGATGGAGTGAATATGAACTTTAAATCTTTCACTGAAAATGATTTGCAAGATCCACAGTTTAAAGTTGGTCAAATATTTCAATCAGCTGATTTTCTAAGGCAGGCCATCAGAGAATATAGCTGTCAGGCTAGGAGAGACATTAAGCTGCCAATCAATGATAGGTCAAGAGTGTGTGCCAAGTGTGAGGATGGGTGTCCTTGGTATCTGTGGGCTTCTTTTGACAAAAGATCAAACTGTTTCATGATCAAGAAGTATAATTCTGCACATACTTGTGAAAGGAGATGGAAGGTGACAGCATTTACATCTCCATATGTTGCTTCCAAGTATGTTGACTCTTTCAAAGCTGATGAGAACATGAACATCAAGAATTTCAAGAGGGTTGTTCAGAAAGAATGGCACATGACAGCATCTAGGAGCAAGTTGAGGAGGGCAAAGAGGTTGGTGAAGAAAGTTATTGAGGAGATGAGTTAGAGCAGTACAACTGTATGTGGGACTATGCAAATGAGTTCAAGAAATCAAACCCTGGCAGCACCTTCTTTTTAGGTGTTGATCAAGGTAGGTTCAGTAGCTGCTATTTCTCACTTGATGCATGCAAAAGGGGATTCTTACAGCTTGTAGGCCAGTCATATCTCTTGATGGTTGTCACCTGAAAACTAAGTATGGGGGAGTAATGCTCACAGCCATAGGGATGGATCCCAATGACTGTATCTATCCAGCAGCCTTTGCAGTGGTGGAGGTTGAAAATACTGAGGCATGGAAATATTTCCTCTCCAATTTGAAGCAAGACCTTGGGATAGTCAACACATACCCGTGGACAATCATGTCAGACAAGCAAAAGGTATGCATTTACACAAACCTATGGCTACTTGTGTAAATCTAGACGATGATACTTGCCTCGACTAGATAATGAAACTATCCTCGACTAGATAATGAAACTTGCGTCGACTCGAGGATGAAACTATCCTCGACTAGATAATGAAACTTCCCTCGCTTCGACGATGATACTAGACTCGACTAGATAATGAAACTTGCCTCGACTCAACGATGAAACTAGACTCGACTCGATAATGAAACTTGCCTCGCTTAGCAAGTATCATTATCGAGCCGAGGATAGTTTCATCGTCGAAGCGAGGGAAGTTTCATTATCTAGTCGAGTCTAGTATCATCGTCGAAGCGAGGCAAGTTTCATTATCTAGTCGAGTTAGTATCATCGTCGAAGCGAGGCAAGTTTCATTATCTAGTCGAGGATAGTTTCATCCTAGAGTCGAGGCAAGTTTCATTATCTTGTCGAGCCCTAAAACATGACATGCTTTTACTTTTGCAGGGTCTTATCAAAGCTGTTAGGGAATATCTCGGATGCCGAGCATAGGCACTGTGTGAGACATATATGGCAAAATTTTCAAAACATCCACAAAGGAGATATTCTAAAGAACCAGTTGTGGAAGTGTGCAAGAAGCAACACATCAGCAGTCTGGGATGCAAACATGGAAGAGCTCAAGGCCATGGACATAGAAGCATACAACTGGCTTGAACAACTGCCACCCAATACTTGGGTCAGAGGATTTCAAAGGGAAGAAGCAAAGTGTGATATTCTCCTTAACAACAACTGTGAGGTTTTCAATAAGTAAGTATTTCAATTAACTTGCTTGCTTGCATTTCACTTGCTTTTGTAACAGTTGCTTGACTAACACATGCTTGTCTAACACTTGATGAACAGGTTCATTCTAGATGCCAGAGAGATGCATTTGAAATCTATGGTTGATAAGGTGAAGACACAACTGATGACCAGATTTTACAACAAAAGGATTGAGGCAGAAAAATGGCCTGGCACCATATGCCCAAAGATAAAGAAAAGGATAGAAAAGAACAGAGAGCTTGCTAACACTGTGATGTGTCTGGAGCAGGGGATGGCATCTTCCAGGTTGATAACCACACAAGAACTTACATTGTTGATATAAAAGCAAAGAGCTGCACATGTAAGAGGTGGGATCTTAGTGGAGTGCCCTGCCACCATGCAATTGCTTGCTGCAGGCATGAAGATAGATCAGCAGAGGATCTAGTAGACCCATGTTACAACATTGCTAATTTTAAGTTGGCATACAAACCAATCATCAAGCCCTGCTGAGATAAGAGTGAATGGGAAAAAACACATCAATGTGAAATTAGGCCACCTTTCTTTGATAAGAAAGTTGGCAGACCAACTAATAAGAGCAGAAGGAAGCAGCTATATGAGCTCAAAACAAAGGATGGTGCCAAGAAAGTGACCAAACATGGCATGATAATCACCTATTCTTACTGTCATGAAGATGGCCACAACATTTCTGGATGTGCACTAAAAAAGGCTAGCACCCAGGAGGCAGATGGAGAACAGCCAGCAGTTAGATCAAGATCAAGGGCAATTTTGAGGATGTGTCAGACAATGAAGCAGGAGATCTCACACAAGAACATGTCAACAACATTCCACAGCCTGTTGTCCCCCAGGAAGAAGAGGCAGAGCAGGCCCCTGTGACAGAAGAAGCAACCACTATGCTTGTACAAACAACCCAGGTTGCTTATCTATGTTCTTGTGCAGCATCCACTGTTTCATTTATTGAGCAATGCATTATCTTATTATTTCATACAATTTTGCCTAGGTAAATTATGGAGTAACCATGCTGGAGAAGATGTTCTTGTCCAGGCCATCCCCTAGAATTGAGACCACAGATGTAGTGACTGACTCAACATTCATCAGTAATGCATTTGCACATGTCAAGGTGCAACTACCACAACAATAGCCACAGCTGATGCTAACCTCACCATGAAGCTGCTACAAATGAAAAGAGACAAGGATAGGCAGTTGGCTGCAAGCAGAGATGCGGCTCTAGAAGCAATGAATGAAGCCATAGAGAAAAGAGCACAAGAGGCAGAAGCAAGAGACAAGCAATCCACCAGGAGAAATTGGAGAAGCAAGCAAACAGAAGAGCAGCAGCTCAGGAGAAGAGGAGGCAGCAAACTGCAGCAAAACAAGCTGCGCTGGAAGTTCTGAAGCAGCAAAAGAGAGAAGAGGCAGAGGCAAAGAAGGCTGCCTCCCAACAGCAGAGAGAGATGAAGGCATTAGAAGCTGCAGCTCACAGAGCAGAGCAGGCAGCTGCTAAGAAGGAAGCAGCTAGGATAAGAGAGCAGCAGAAGGAAGCTAAAAGAGAAGAGTAAGCACAACAGAGAGCACTACAGGCAGCTAACAGGAAGGCACAGAAGGCAGCAAGGGAAGGAGCAGCTGCTGGAGGTGATGAACCAGTGGCCAAGAAGCAGAAGAGAGTCAACATGTTTGATGAGCTGAGATGATTTTTTCATCTCTCTTGTGTTATTTGTGTTGAAAACATGTTCAAACACTTGGTCTGTTATTTTGGCTGCTATCTGGTGTGTATTTTGTGGTTAAACATGTTGAAAACATGATCTGCTACCTGGGAATTATGTTGTTAATGTAAACCTGGGATTTTATCTTCTGTTTTATGCTATCTGTGTGTATTTTGGTCTTATCAGTACATGATCGACAACCTGGGACATACTACATGTCCAAACGTACAATGCATAGCAAACATACATAGGTTCGAATTAAGCCAAAATAAGGCGTACAAGCAGTTCAGATAACGAATTGTTCAGACATTAGACAAAGAGATCTCTTACACAAATTGTTCAGACTAACAAACAGACACTACTCAACTTCGTCAGACAACGCACTGACACTTGCGATCTTCGTCAGACACACATTCTCCAGAACTTCAGTCGCCACCGGCGGAACCACACCCCTTGTGCCCACCGTAGTAATGGCCACCGTCGTGGACCGGAGGAACAACACTGCCGTCCATCCGGCCGCCCTCAAATGGAAAGAAATGAGTGCGCGTCGGGTCTTCGTCGGACTCGTAGCGCGCCGGCAGGTCGGTGATGACTGGGCTGCGATCGAGCACCTCCGAGACATGGATCAGCACCTCGTGCAGAGCTGTCTTCTTGGACGTCGGTGACCTCGGTGGTGACGGAGTGCTAGGGTCTTCCTCTGGCTCGTAGTCGATGGAGGGAGGTTCGAGTGGCGGCCGCGCTAGTGGCACCTCAACCAGCAGGCTCTTGGGAACGTCGCACGGATCCTTCATCCATGCCTCGACGGAGAGAAACATCCTGTCCGTCGGGGCCCGCATCTTCTTCAGGTGCCCGCCGAGCCGGTTCACGAACTGACCAACAGCGTCCGGCTCCCACGCCTGCCGCGGGAACCTCTCGAAGGTCAGCTTCGTCAGGAACGGCAGCTCGGACTGCTCTGCACCACTTGCAGGGTGCCAGCGAGAGAACTGGAGCGGCGCGCCGGAGATGTACAGGTCCTAGCTCCGATACACCACGCGAGAGCACTCCTCCTCGTGGCGGAAGCGGATGAAGAAATCAGCAGGGGGCGCAGCTACATCCACCACGTCGCACCGGGCCACACCACACTCCGCCGCCAGCGCCGCCACGACGTCCTCTGGCGAGATAGGAGGACGACGACCAGCAACAGTGGCGACCAAGGCCCGGCCCCTCCATTTCTTCTCCAGCTTGAGCATGGTGCGTGTCGGGGTGAGAACCCAACGGCCCTGCTCAGGCCTCAGCTCCGGCTCGCCGTTGCGCCATAGCTCGAATGGGAACTTGCGGCGGCTGTCCATCGGCGGCGGTGGCGGTCGCGATTTGGGGAGCAGAGGATGCGGGGTGGTGGGGAATTTTTCTTTTGGATTTGTCGAGTACGACAAAACGTAGGGTTCGGTTCAGGTTATATTCCATGTCTCTTTACAAATAAACCCCTCCACCTCGTCCACACAGTCAACAGACGCGTGGCAAAATACGTATCGCGCAGCGTACAGAGACGGCGGCGGTGACCATACTGAACCCCATACGCGAAATACATGACCGTAAACAGGGTATTGGGAACTTCAGTGACCAAAGTGAGCCCACTGCTCAAATTCAGTGACTAATGGTGAATTTTTCTCTTAAACAAACTAGCATGGTGGCCCTCGCAAATGCGAGGGCAATGCCTGAATATGTCTAAAATCGTTTGTATGGTTCTATACAAATTTATTTTATATGATTAGAATTAAACATGCTTATGTAGTCACCATAAATATTATTCTAAATGAAAACTCACTTGAGCGGAGAAAACAATGTTTAACACAGGACATTAACCTTTAATGGATATAACAAAAATATTTTGTTAGTGAGACTGTTAGGGCAATGGCATAGGATCGATTATGGTGAGAAGTAGTTTAGGCATATGAAATATATACTTGGTACAAAAGTTTCTTGTTTTATTTTTTTTCCATCTAATGTCCAATCATGTAGGTTTGCTTATGGCCATACATTCCCAGTATGTTTCTTTTACTTAGGGATAATATGTTTCGTAGAGCATTTGTTAAATTTTGGGAGGATTGGAGTAGGGTTTTTCTACCGATTCACCTTCACAATGTTTTAGAAAGTAGTTTTTCAATACACTAAAATATCTCAGTATGATTTTTTTTGTTGGTACAAATTAAGTTATGGAGAGTCAGATTCCTTGCGAGGGTAACATCTAAAAAGTTTGTTATAATTTTAAAGGAGTACTCTTATTTTAATACTTTATACATCATAACATTACATAATTACTTTATGTAATTATTAAATCAACTATATCTAAACAGTCTTATGAATCTTACCAAGTAAGTTTTTTGGAATTTTGCTACATTTTTGTCGCTGAAGTATCAGTGTTTGTGTGATATACCCGTTCATATTTGTGTCTTGTTTTCACCATGTTTCTGCACAATCGGCCACTAAGACGTGACTTAGTTAAATATAGAGATAACTTTTCGGATTGTATTACATAACAAATAGACGTAAATGTATTTCAGAATATTAAAATTCAAACTATCACACAACAATAATAGTCTATTCTAATGGTACTTATTTCCACATAATTAATTGCACTACAATTGAATGATTTTTCCTTGTCGGGTTTTCTAAGTGCAACCGTTTTTTCAAGCATTAATTGTCGCGACCATAATCCAAGTCACGACTGTACTTTACTTTTAAAGTGGAGCAATTTTTTACCATATAATTCATTGGCCAAATGTGAGGTGAGATTGACATTTTTTGTCCAAACTATTTTCTCTATAAATTTATTTAAATATTTAAAACATTGTAAAATTATAATGTAAGGTGTTCTTTAATTGATGGGTCCTCCTGATTGTGACGTGCACTATTTTCAGATTACCTCCCAAGAAGTAAAGTTGTGTTGATTGTTACCGACCCTTCCAAGAAGAGCGACTCGACTGGCCTGTAATTTTGTAACTGGCGCGCTTAGAGCATCCACAATGCAAAACACTTAATGAGGCGCTTAAGTAATAAAAATAATTGAAGTAAATAAAATATGTTGGGAAGTGCTTATTCTACGCAGGGAAAAAGGAAGTAGCGCCGGGCGACTCTTTTTGCGTCGGACGGCCGGGGTCGACCGCGGCAACTACGGAACCAGATTCTAATCATGGACGCACTGCGGAATCTCTTAGCAATCTCATCTCGGGTTGCATGACACGATTTGGGACAAATTACATGCAGATATTAGGTTGATGGCATGAGAAAATATGGCGTGCTCTAGAAAATACAAAAACTACTCGGTACTAATTTCTATAAAATACCTAATACCTAATACAATGCTAACCTTTTCTACTGCACTTGTATTAGATAGATCATGTGTAACCGTAACAAATCTGATCGGACTCCACCACATGCATATTCTGAATATCTGATCAGTGTCTGCATGCAAAAAAACGATCCGTGTCTAGCTAGAAAGCATGGGCCAGCCTATCACAGGGGATGCCGTACCACATGCATGGATCTAGGATTTCCATCGATCTATTTAAACGTGTCAAACGAAAACTGAACGGTTACGTAATTGTTAATCTAATGTTAAATCTGAACCGCTCTTTTTAGATCCAACTATTTGAAATAATCTTAATGATGTGGCTTAATGTGGTGTCTCTGTTAGACATCCTTATTTTGCTTTTAGTATATAATAGATGCCGAGTTGCTCCTATGGCGTGCCCGGCTTGATGGACATTGTATCTTTTCATCTTGTCACAAGTCAATCGGAAACACATTCATTGTCTTCAGATGATCTTGATTGGGGCACCGCTTGTCCATGTGAAACAGTGTGAACTCGAGTGCTCCGTTGGAGTTTTGTTTTCTTTTTTACCGTTGGAGTTGACACTATGATCTGTTTGAACAAAATCAACACGAAATCGGTGTAAAGGAATTTACGAAACTATTTCAGAAACGAGCAAGTAAGTTGTTGTTTCTTTTGCAGTGATATTGTGTTTTTTAATAAAGATACTTGCTATTTGTTGAGTATTAATTTTGCGCGATTAGTTGCTAAACTGGTTTTGAGGACATGCACACAACTTCTGCAAGTACTCGCGCTCAAGGCCTGTATTTGAGTTGTGCAAGAAAGCCTAGCGACGAATAAAATTTGTCTGCGTATCATGGAAAAACACAAAATGATGTTTGAAGGAAAACTCACATGTCATATTTTTAAGAGGCCACAAAAATTTGTGTATCAAGCAAACATTATTTTCAGGGATGTATGTATCGAGAAAACTAAAGCGTCATCCCACCCTCAGATTGTCTCGAAGTCATCAAGAGGGATTATGTGGGATTGTTCAGTAGCGCACTATCAGCGAGATCAAATCCGGAGTAACTGACTTCGCAACATATTATGATTTTCCAACGCCGCCAAAAAGACCGCCTTTCATTTTCTCCAAGCAAAAGCCGCGCCGTAGTGAGTCCCGGGCCTGGGATCCACGCCATCGGCCCGGCGTCTTTCCCAGCCAAGCCGATGGACGAGCCGCTCCCGCTTGATCGGAGCTCGGGCGTGCGGATCCAGTGGCCGACAGCTTGACCTATTAATCGCAGGAGGAGGAGGAGACGGGGGGAGCTTTGACCTTGGTTCCGAGGGGAAAGGCAGTAGTTCGGCACCGACGCCGTCGCCCTGCTGCCGGCGCTCTTGACCACCTGGCCGCAAGGTCTGTGAGGCACTTCTCTCCAATCCTGTTCGTTTCTGTGCAGTACTAGCACCTGGTAATTGCCTCTCCAATCAGTTCCTGGATCATTGATGTATCTCTCAAGCTATGAGCCTGAAGTAGTTCATGATTAAAACGTGTACTCACTTCGTACTGCTGTTTCCATCTTCCCCATAAGGGGATCTTTTTTCTGTAATAGCAACGGCACAGTTTTTCTTGGTACCTTGCCTTGGAAGTGGCTTACAAGCGGTAGGCGTTAGTTCCAAGGCATCTTGTTGTAAAAGGTACCAAATCATATAGCTTCAGAGATTTTCCCTTGAGAGGCAAAAATTTCGTGATCATATAGTATGAGAATTGTAAGCGGTTCATTGATTCGCGAGACGCAGTTATCTGCAGTTAAATTTGTACGTGCCCCCCGATTTTTGGTGTGATGGAGTTGCAATTTCCTTTCGTGTTCTTAATTCAGTAACAAAATATAAGCTCATGTTCAAGCAAGACACTTGTCCTGTTTCTGAAAGTGTTTGTCATTGTTATGCCAAATAGACTTCCTTTCATGAACGAGTCGAACCTCATAGTAACTTTGTCTAGCAGCAACTTCAAAGGAGGGGACTTCGCTAATAAGGGCGTGATATGCATAGGAGAGCTTGCTGTTGCTAAGATTACCGAATTCCGGAACACATGGAGCTGCTCTGGAGCTATATTGTACGAACCAAGAGATGTTTCCAGAACATATGGAGCTACATTCTCGATGTCGCAGGAGGGGACTGTTTCCACTGCCTTGGGCACTATACCCAATAGAATAACCTGACTTTACACGGTTTTCTTCTCGTTGCAAAGGAAGTGGATACCTGCCAGTTGATCGATAGCAAGCCCGCTCTTGTGAAACCATAGGATTACACCCTCATTTGGACTAATGCTGACTTGTAGGAAGATGACAACAGTGAATGCGGGTGCTTCTGGTTGCCATCACAGTCGGAGGGTTATAAAGCCATCGGCTAAGTTGTTATTAGAAGAATAAAGAAGCCATCACTGGAAGCGGTTCGATGCGTGCGGCACAACCTCACAGATGCATATGAGAACTTTAGGTCGGTTCTTAATGTGAAAAGTTCATACCAAGTTTGGAAGACGAGGCCTTCTGACCGAGGGATGACAGGATGAGGTATACCTGCTGGAACATTCTTCTGTGAAACAGATTCAGTTAACAGTGAGGAATCAGGCATTCCCTGCATGAAGAACTTTGACCCGAATCTGAGAGCCATGCCTAATCTGGAGCAGATTCATGCACTAGTCAGACACTACAGCCTGAGAGTTTTCTTCCACCCTCAAGAGACATATTTGCCATCATCGGTTTCTTGGTTCTTTGAGAACGGTGCTGCGCTGGACAAGAAATGCACAAAATGGGAGAAGCAATACTTGCTGGTGGTTCAAACCTGCCTGCAGTGGGACCAACGATGGTGAGTACTGGATTGATCTCCCTGATGATGATACGAATGGGTACGTCAAAATTGGTAACCTGAAAAGTGCTGAGCTCCATGCCCATGTTAAGCCGGCTCATGGACGGACCTTCACTTTCATTGCGATGTGGGTGTTCTACCCATTCAACGGGCCAGTGACCTTAAAGGTTGGCCTAGCGAGCTTTGCGCTACAGAACGTCGGCAGGCATACGGGAGACTGGGAGCATTTCACCCTCCGTGTGAGAAACTTTTCAGGAGAGCTCTTGTGCATCTGCATCTCAAAGCACGACGGGGGTTGATGGGTGGACGCCTGCGACATGGAATTCATCTCGGGAAACAAGGCAATAGTCTACTAGTCGAGGAACGGCCACGCGAGCTACACCCACCCTGGCTGCTACCTCCAGGACTCTGAGAGGCTCGGCATCGGAATGAAAAACGACGTCGCGCGGAGCGTTCTGTTGGTTGATTCGAGCACAAGGTATGAGATCATCTGTAGGTCAAGATGTCACGTGTCGCATTCGTTATCTGGCCCAGTTACTATGTGTAATGTACACTATATGATATGAGATGATTGATGTGTGCAAGAGGGTTGCCACAAGTATACTTGAACGGTTTGCCTATCTTGTCGTGGCTTCCACAAGAAGCTAGCAGCCAATGCTGTATTCGCCCCGATGACCATCAGGGTCCTTCTCCTGGCCGTTGTGGAAGATGAGGATGGTGGATCGTTGCCGCCTCCTGGTTGTTGTCCGTGTTCACCCTCGGACATACATTTTAGCCTGCCAGTGTACGTAGGCCTTGTCCAAACCTCTCATGATGGGGGTACTGCTGCTTAGCACCCGAGAAGACCTGGTACGCAGTAGGAAAGGCCTAGTGCTTTTAAGTTGCACTAGCTTCCTAGGACTACTAGTTGGTAGAAGTATGTGGCGATGAATAAACCATTTCATAAACCTCCAACAAAACATTAAACTTTAAGCTCAATGGTACTAGATTTCCAATGTAGTGTCATTAGACTCTGCATTATTAGTGGTTAATTTTTCGGTACAAAAGGTTTATTGATGTGTTTCTTCATAGATCAGGTGCTTTGCTCTTGGATGTTCATTGTTGACTGATTGGTCTGTTTGATCAGGTTTCGTAGTATTTGTGCTGGGTTTCAATGTTTCCTTTGTATTTAGCGCTCAAGTAAGTTTCTTTTCACCAATTTTATTAATTTATTTACAGGGCAATCGTGGATCTTACAATCTCCGGTAATTAAAATCCTGTGTAGTTGTTTTGCATATGGCTCCTTCCACTAAACAGCTTCGTAAGAGCACCCAGAATAGTCACTGCCAAATAGTATCTCGCCATTCCTTGGATGCGCTTGCGATTTTCACGACTGAGCAAGAACTGAAACTGGAGAATAATTGTCCTTGGGAACATCACTGAGAGTTGAGACATTAGAAATTGAATGCACATTGCAAAGGGTGTGAACCATCAACCCAACTAGTGCAAGAGAAATGCAACCAATTGTTACCGAAACGAATCGACTGGATCAGTTAACATGCATACATAGTGCGAGATATAGCAGGTGAAGCACCAGAACGGCATGATCTGAAATTCTTTGAACTGTGGCCGGTTCAGCAGCAGCACGGCAGTGAGATCGAGAGAGAAGGAAAAGTGGAATGGGGAGAGGTGAGAGCATGCTGACCACTGACGAAGAGGTTGACTGTGAGGAGGAAGGGGGACATCCCACCAGGTGCATGAACACATTCTTCACCTCTGGCGCAGCCGTAGGAGCATCCGATGGCTTGGTCTTGGGTTTGCTTAGGCTTGCGGTGGGCGGCCATGTCGACAGCGAAATTTTATGAGCAATAGAATCATGGATGTTGATTTGGTTTTCAGTACGTGGCTCACTCTCACGGACTACTGTGCCTTTCACCTTGTGAGTTTTCTTCTTTATTTTCTTCCATACATCGCTTTCATTTTGATTAGAATTTAGAGGATAAGTGCAACTGTACTGATAAGTGGCAAGACATCGTTTGGATGTATACGGCGTATGGACAAAGCTATATCCTAACTGTTGACAGCTAGCCTAAATATTACGCTAATGTTTAACTGCTAATTTATGCTAAGTCTCCCCCTTGGTCATTGTGAGTACGAGAACATTAGTTGGAGCTGCAGACGCTCGTCTATACTCTGTACTTGTGCGGTTGTGCCATAGTTTGCTAAGATCACCGGTAATTCTGTATATAATAATAAAAGGTTTTGTATTCTTACGGATGTTATAGAAAACAATCAATTGAATTTACCTGATTATTGTATAAGTGGCCAATAATTTTGGTTGTATCTGAGATAGCCATGTTCTCATCAGCTTCTGACCCGGCGAGATGGAATCAAGTTGTTGGTCGTGCTGCTACCACTCTGATGATTGAGGGGCCTTAAGGTTGCTGGTTAGTATTTTCTTATTTTGTACTGGGAGTTGTTTTTATGACTTGTATTGTTGACTTTGGAGGTCTTTATGACCCGGTAGACTAGGGGCTAGAGTGCTAGTATGTTTTTGCCCCGTAGTGATTGCTCGATGCCAAGCATTTAGCAGCAGGTTTCCTATTTGTGCGATCACACTTCTAAGTTCTAACTCTTTCTCGTCTCATTTATTTGTTGTTTTGGTTCACTTGGACAATGTACTTTCATTGAAAAGATGAGCCTTCCAGTGGCATTATAGTGAGTTTCTACCTCTATCATTCTCTTCTAGTGATGTCGTGCGTATGTTTACCTCGCAGTTGTGTACACACAATTGCTTAGCGAACTACCGTATTTAACAACGTGTATTGCTGCTATAAATATAATTACAGCTCAATATAAATTACAACTTACAATATGAATACACAACCTGCATAAGATAGACGATGGAATGCTGAATACACCATACATGTACACACAACATAGAAAAACAATTCTCCAAAATGTAGGCTGCACCTGCGGCCTCTCTGCATGCGTTGGATTGATCAGACTTGAGACGACGCCATGCCCGTTGTTGATTCACGAAGGCCTTGCTTGAGCATGCCGGCGTGCGTGAGCAACGCCCACAGGTGCGTGATGAACTCCCTCCCTTGGCAAGAGACTCGAGGTGAGCTAGGGCATCGTCGGATGGCGCCACGTAGAGCGTCATCTCCGCCCAGAAATCCGATATGACTTTCCAGCGCACCGCCGGTTCTTGTATGTCCTCCAGCAGGTGCTTTGCAAGCCGAGCGCCCAGCATCACGAGGGACACTTCCATATTATCACCACTAGCGGCAGGGTTTTCCATCAGTTTCTTGCACCTGCTCTTCATGGACCAGGCCCCCTTGAGCAGGTCTCGCGCTTCTCTGATGGACTCCTTGAGTATGAGTGAGGAGCCAGAGGTGTGATCGGGCAAGAGGTTGGGAGCGAAAGCGACGAGGTAGGCGCAATACTGCGACAAGGTGGAGGCCACGGTGGAGGCCTTCTGGACCCCCATTGCCTCGTCTATCTCCACCGTGGCCTCCACGTTGCCGCAGTACCGCCACCACCACCCTTTTCTGTTCTCTTCGGTCTGTGCGTCCAGTTGGTGCTTGCAAAGCGTGGTGGCGATGTGCCAGACCATGATGGTGCGAGTCGCCGATTCGTTACACGTCCACGAGAGATGCCCATGGTCTTTGAGCGACCGGACCCCTATCGTCAGGTCCCCCTTGCTTTCCAAGAGGGAGTCGACGATGGCGTGCTTCACCTCCACGGACAGCTTGACTAGTTCTTGTTGCGCCCCTCCTCGGCCTTGTTCACCAGGCTCATTGTGAGATGGTGAAAGCAATTGATTAAGCGTTTCCTGCTGCTGAAGGAGCTCAGGAAAGAGTACTGCCCAAGCTTCCCCTCCCACGCGCCAAGCGCCTTGAGACGCAGAAGAAACCCCATGATCATGTGAAGCAGAAAGCCGCTACTCTGGAGAAAAGGTGAGGTGACGTAGCTCCGGATCAACGCCACCTTGAACCAACCCGATGCGATGTAGAGGTACAGCTGGAACGCCTCCAAGAATGCCACGCTAGCCAATATGAATAGGGAAGCACCCGGCCCCTGAACGAGTGTGTAACCCGAGTCCTTGTAGCTCCGGTTGATGAGGACCATGAGCCACGAGCAGAGGCCAACCATGATGAAGGGCACGTAGAGGGCGAGGAATCGACCCTTTTGGTAGAGGTAAGGGTACCTCGTGTAGTACAAGTCGTGGACAAGTGCAAGCTCATCCTCGATGACCCTGAACGGCCTCTCGTATCGGTTGTCCCCGACGAGCAGGCCTCGGAACACCAAGTCATGGGTTTTCTGGAGCCCTGCCTCCGCGACATCGAAGTCAGCGAACCTCCGGTTGAGCATCTTGGAGAGAGCCATGGAGAGGCACACGTCCTTGCGCGACTCATGGCGCAGCAGGCTACCCGTGCACCCCCAGATGTCCTCCACGGTGGTGATGGTCACGTCCTCCTTGTGCCGTAGCCTGTACTCGGGACGCTTGATGCCGTACCTGTGGCCTGCTGCGACGACATACCGGTAGCCTCGCATGGTAGCGGGATCATAAGTCGGCGGCGCCGCCAGTGGTTCCTCGCCACCCTCATGGTGCATGTAGTCGGCGATGGCCTTGACCTCCTTGGAGAGCAGGTACGACTTGGTGGCCATCTTCATGGAGGAGATGCGCACCTGCGACTTGAGGAGGACGAGGAAGAGGATGGCCCAGAGCGGAGCCTGGTAGCCCGACTTGTGGCCGAACTGCGCCACAATCCACACCACCGCGCCTCCCTGGAAGAGGTGCCTCACGAAGATGCTCTTCCAGTTGTCGATGTCGCTGAGGCGGCACGCGGTGAGGCTGTCGGTGCTGCCGAGGAGCAGGAGCAGGCACACGGCCCACACCGCGAACTCCCTGTAGTAGTGAGAGGTGGCCTGCATCAGCCCGACGGTGTAGCTCACCAGCGCATAGGAGAGCATGTAGATCCCGTTCACGGTGTGGTGGAGGAAACTCGCGCTCAACCGCCGGCGCAAGGAGCCCAGCACGTGCAGCAGGAACATTGCCGCAACAGCCAGGAGGACCATAACTTCTATGCGGACTGTGTAATTCGTCTCGTTAGTACTATCGGAACAGGCCATTGCTTCCGATCAGAGCATGCACGGGCTCTAGCTTGCTAAGTAATCTACTACTCCGATCCAGGGATGGATGGAGTGCATGCGCTTGTGAGGGAGAGCTCTGTGAGGCCTTCCCTATTTATAACAAAACTTCTACTCTATGCTCGTACGTTGGCCTGCCCACAATTAGTCCATCCATCAACTTAGATAGAATTTGGAGCACCTAGCTAGCTGTAATTATTCTCCAGCTAGTCATTGTTGCCGGTAGTTGTTGTGCTCTTCTGTCGATGATCTGTTTCATGTGCACTTGTTTTAAAATGAAAATTATGCCAAGAATATTTGCATACGACCTAGCTAGGACATGCAATGTAGTCATTGTTTTCTCTAAGTTGACATTGCATGAGGACAAGTGCACACTGATTATAGTCGACTGCAACTATTGAGCTCCAGCAGGTAGATGAGCTGTAGCACTTCCGGTTTTGCATAATTAGTGAGAACGGGGCAGTGGCCCACTGGTTTGGGGGCGCCGGGGGCAGTTTTACGGAATTTTACAAAGGGAGATTTCTACTATAAATATCGTTGCCACCAAGGGCTAGTCGGGTAGGCTTTCATTTTTTTGGTTTTGCATAATTAGTCGTGAATTTAGATAGCTTTGGAGCACCTAACTGAATTTATTCTCTAACAAGATAGTCATTGTTGGTGGTAGCTGTGCTCTTCCATTGGTTTGTTTCATCTGCCCATGTTCTAAAATGAAAATGCTACCCAGAGTAGTTGTATACGAGTAAGAGTATGCAATGTATTCAATGTTTCCTCGAAGTTGACATTGCATGAGGCCAAGTACACATCCATTTATAGGGTGCAACTATTGAACCCCAACAAGTATATGAGCTGTAGTACTTCTGGTTTGGCATAATTAGTCGATTCATGGATTTAGATAGACTTTGCAGCACCTAAATGAAATTATTCTCTAACTAGCTAGTCAAAGCGTGTGCGATTGCTCGCCCTTGAAACGCCGCTCCAACCCTCGCACACGGTTTTAAACGCGAATGGTAAGCGATAGGTGATAACGCACCCAGGTGACTGCTTCCGTATGCGATCGGGGGTTTTAAATTGCCCGATCTGTACTAGCTAGTGTAAGTTCATAGGGTGTGACCGTATGTGCAAACATGTGTGTTTATACAGTGTTCTTCAAAAAAGATCTACATAAACTTTGGAGAACCTAGCTGAAGTTTTTGACCACTAGTGGTAGTTGTATGTATGCTTTATATTGATTTGCTCCCCCTGCCTCGATCCCGTTTTCGTTTTAGCATGCGCTCCTGGGACCAGCGACACGACACACTTAATTTGGTCGTGAACAGACGTTACTAAAGTTATTGTTTAAGTATGTTGCTAAAGCGATGTTACCGCCCAATTGTTAATATAGTCCTACGGTAATAGCGTCATATGATATGATAGTATCTTAGCTGGCTGTCCAGAGTTTATGGGCAATTATAGGACTCGGTGGTCTTTTCTCTTTAATTAAGCGAAAAATCGGCTTTGTTTGTACCTACGTCCAATCCACGTCCAGCAAGTCGACTTCACTTTTTATTTATTGACGAGAAACCAAGTTGACTTCATGAAAGGACAGTACATCCTGTAATAGCTTACATCAGTTGCGTGTCTCCTTCCGCGGGCTGTTGGGTGGTCTACATCTTATCCTGGACAATTTATTGGATTTCACGCATTGATACCTTGGTGTTTTTTCACTCAATTTTTTTTTGTTGCTTGCTACGACCTCTTACTTTGTGAAGTCCAATAAATTATCCATGTAGAAAGCGTCAGAGACTACAGAAAAAAAACTCTGGACATGGAGGGTCGACAGATTGTATGAACACGGAGAAAAACGAGCATCGCCTCACTTGGTGGTGGTAATTTGAACACAAATAAAGCGTACGAGAGCTGCGTCGTCATGACAACATCGGAGAACAGACAAACCATGAAGCAGCAAGAGCTGCGTCATCATGACAACATCGGAGACCGACAAGCCATGAAGCAGCAACAACGAATTGGGAGACAATAGTACTCACCTGGACCTGGCGAAAAGACGAAACCGATGTTGCCCTGTGCCGCTGATACTCCTCCCCCGCAATACCCTTTCACCAAAACCACTGCTCGATCAATAGAGGGCAGGCCCTCCCAAGGGTGCGCCTCGTCGATCTCCCACCAATTCCCTCTCACAGTGGCCCCCGAGACCCGCCACGAGATACTGTACCAGTCGTCAATGTCGTCACCGACGAGTGATTGTTGGAGGATAGATAAAGGATACCTAGCGAGAGAGAAAAAACACGAACGGGAAAATTCCATGTGAATCTGCATAAATTTGAACATTCGGCCATTTTTTGACCTATCTGCCGCTTCGTCACCCCACTTAAGTCTGCACCGATCACCCATGCCGATTGAACAAGCGATAAAAGCAAAGATTTTCCTTTACCGAGAGTACTTTGGGTTTATAGTATCCTCGTAATTCGTGCTACTTCGGTTAGTGTACTTTGTATTTCAATTTTAGGTAGCCCACTTATGCTTTGTACTTTGTTTTTCAGTATACTTGTCCTTTGTAGTACTTCGATACTTTGTATTTCGGGTGCAATTTATAATTCAATTTTTAACATTCATAATTTTCTATTTCGGTTCTTACTACAATTATACTTTTTTATTTCCTGAGATTTTTTAGTTAGTGTAGTAATATGGGAGCTCCTTTATATCACCCGTTGGCGTTCGCCCCGCGCCACCACTCCCTGGAAGAGGTGCCTCAAGAAGAAGCTCTTCCAGTTGTTGATGTCGCTGAGGCGGCACACGGTGATACTGTCGGTGCTGCCGGGAGCAGGAGCGGGCACACGGCGCACACCGCGAACTCCTTGTGGTACCACTTGGAGGCCTGAATCAGCCCGATGGTGTAGCTCACCGGCGCATAGGAGAGCGTGTAGATCCCCGTCACGGTGTGGTGGAGGAAACTCGCGCTCAACCGCCGGCGCAAAGAGCCCAGAACGTGGAGCAGGAACATGGCCGCAACAGCCAGCAGGACAAGAACTTCTATGCGCCCTGTGTAATTCGTATCGTTAGTTAGATCGGGACAGGGAGGACTTGGACTGGTGGGAGAATCCATTGTTTCCGATCGACCAGATCAGAGCATGCACGGGCTCTAGCTTGCTAGCTAACCTACTACTCCGATCCAGGGATGATCGAGTGCATGCGCTTGTGAGGGAGAGCCCGGTGAGGCCTTCCGTATTTATAACATAAGTTCTCTGCATGCTCATACGTATTTATAACTTAGATAGAATTTGGAGCACTTAGCTGGAATTATGCTCCAGCTAGTCATTCATTCTTACCGGTAGTTGTGCTCTTCTGTTCATCGATCTGTTTCATGTGCACATGTTTTAAAATGAAAATTATGCCAAGAATATTTGCATACGACCTAGCTAGCTAGGACATGAAATGTAGTCATTCTTTTCTCTAACCTGACATTGCATGAGGACAAGTGTACATTGATTATAGTCGACTGCAACTATTGAACTTCATCCGGTAGATGAGCTGTAGTACTCCTGGCTTTGTATAATTAGTCGATTCGTGAATTTATATAGACTTGCATGTGGCCAAGGGTGAAATGTATTCAATGTTTCCTCTAAGTTGACATTGCATGAGGCCAAGTGCACATTGATTATAGACTGCAACTGCAACTATTGGACTCCAGCAGGTAGACGAGCTGTAGTACTTCTGGCTTTGCATAATTAGTCGATTCGTGAATTTAGATAGACTCTGGAGCACCTAACTGAATTTAATCTCTAACTAGCTAGTCATTCTTGGTAGTTGTGCTCTTCTATTGATTTGTTCATCTGCTTATGTTTTAAAAAGAAAATTGTACCAAGAGTAGCTGTATACGTGTACTCTCTCCATCCGCGAATAAGTGTACTTCTACCTTTTGGGGTAAGTCAAACTTATTAAATTTTGACCAACTTTGTTGGGAAAGGTACCCGCATTAATGACAGTAAATTAGTATCACTAGATTCATTTTGAAATGAAGTTTCAAAATATACCAATGTTATGGCATATATGTTGCTACTTTTTTCTATAAATTTGGTCAAAGTTTAAAAAGTTTGACTAAGTACTAAACCTAGAAGTACACTTATTCAAGAACGGAGGGAGTAAGGGTGAAATGTATTCAATGTTTCCTCTATATTGACATTGCATGTGCCCAAGTACACATCAATTGTAGAGTGCAACTATTGAACCCCAACAAGTAGATGAGCTGTAGTACTTCTGGTTTTGCATAATTAGTCGATTCCTGAATTTAGATCGACTTTGGAGCACCTAACTGAAATTATTCTCTTACTAGCTAGTCATTGTTCTTGGTAGTTGTGCTCTTCTATTGATTTGTATCGTGTGCACATGTTTTAAAAAGAAAATTATACCAAGAGTATGTACTTGTATACGAGCTAGGGTATGAAATGTATTCAATGTTTCCTCTAAGTTAACATTGCATGAGGCCAAGTAATCAAGTACACAATGATCACAGATTGCAACTATTGAACCCCAACAAGTAGATGAGCTGTGGTACTTCTTGTTTTGCATAATGAGTCGATCATGAACTTCCATAAACTTTGGAGCACCTAACCCAAATTATTCTCTAGCTAGTCATTGTTTTTGGTAGTTGTGCTCTTCTATTGATTTGTTCATGTGCATTTGTTTAAAAAAGAAAATGGCTACATGCTTGTGCAGGGACGAAGCTGGAAAAAAATCCCATAGGGGTCATCTCTATATCTCTCACTATTACAGTGGGGTCACACTCCACAAATAAACACTACTTTGTGTTAATTAATGAAGGATTTTTCATATTTCATTGGGATCAGCTGACACCATTGCCCTTAAGGTAGCTCCGGACTAAGCAACAACCAGCGCCGCGTCTCCCCCTAAATGTGCGCATTTAGGTGAGCCATTAACATGCAATTGTTTATTTGATTTATATTTTAAAATTTTAAAATTGCACTTCACTTTCTTAATTAAATTTACAATAAAAATGTGCAATTGTAAGAAATAGATGTTCACATATCTAGATGTCCATATTTGTGACACCCCTCCCTGGCACATATCACCAGGGAGGCAGTCGTCCCGTGCGCCATCCCAAGATAACTGGCCGCACGTCACAACAGTGTAACATAATAGAAATCATTACACAATCAGGCACATCAGTGCTACAAATGGATTACAAGGCCATCAAGGAATGACAAAATATCAATCCCAGCATGGCACGATACAGAGTTTTAACTGGCAGCGGAAGACATATGAGAGGCTACGGCTTGGAGCGGCTCCACTCCACAGGTTCTGGCTGGGCTACTGATCCTAGCACGCTCTTGCTTCAAATCCTTACTAAGGTGGAAGATGAATCCTCGACAAAACCTGGCCACAATCACAAGGCCCGTGAGTACATTAATATGCACTCAGCAAGAATCACCACTCACCACAAACAATCCAACAATCATGCAACAAGATATATATTGGAAATAAAATCATACAACATGGCAAGATGTAATCTAGATACATGATATAAGAGTAGCATGGCATTGACAACCAAACATGTCATAAGCAAGCAATGGGGTTATCACCAGTACAGAGTCCAAGCCAGGTGGGGTTGGATCGTATACCGGCAATCAAACAAAGAGATTACCTGTGACGAGTAGACGAGTGTATCAGTGGGTACCAAATCTTATAATTACTCCTGTCAACACAATCAGGCTTCCAAGCCTCTAGCCAACTCTGGCCATCAATCCAGCCAACTCTGGCTATCTCCCGGGGCATGCACGGTTGATGTTGGCTCTGGCCTAACTATAGGCTTCCAACGCATCACACCGCCATCCCATTCACCTCACAAGTAACATTCCCTGCATCATCTTATTGTTCATTTAGTGAAATCAGGTTGTTCACCTTTCTTTCAAACAATCCTTAGGTTTAACCTCCTGACACGACACGGACACACAGTGTGACTGACACTGAACTGTTGTTCCATAACCTTGGAACAAGGCTAGACATCTAGATTTGACACTCTCGAGAGGTTGCAGATACCACTCACCTAAGTGCACCACACTGAGCCGGTACTTTAGGACATCATCCCTAAGGCGAACTCAGGAAGATACACTCACCTGACCGTTCACGCTACCAAGACACTCCCTGTATAGCCACCGACATAACTCTATGCCTTATGCAGAAGTGAATCCGGCACGTCCCCAACCTATGAGCGACGCCTAGCTCCGGAACCTTCGCAAGACTAGCCCCGACCAACTATGGTACCGACTAGACTTGCCAAAATGGTGGCGTCAAAGGAGGCTCAATAGGTTACGTAGGTCAAGGCCCGCCCATGTGAGCGACAGTGGCAGTGCTTTCGATGTTCAGATTAGTGGCACCGTGGACTGACCCTATCGTTGTTTGGAGGGGTGTTTCATTTAATCAAGTTCCATCATTCACAAGTCCAAACCAAGAGGATTAGTCCAACACAACAATCATAATATCATAATATATCATCACACGACAAAATATTAGCAACACAATAAATCAAGCAATAGTAGTATCCATGTCCAGACTTAGCAAAACGAAAGAACGTCAACCGGATGACTGTGGCAGCGGTCTTCCGCTGGCAAGCGCCTTCTCGTTTGACAAGGAAAAAGAAACGTCAACCGGAAGACTGTGGCAGCGGTCTTCCGCTGGCAAGCGCCTTCTCGTTTGACAAGGAAAAAGAAACGTCAACCGGAAGACTGTGGCAGCGGTCTTCCGCTGGCAAGCGCCTTCTCGTTTGACAAGGAAAAGAAACGTCAACCGGAAGACTGTGGCAGCGGTCTTCCGCTGGCAAGCGCCTTCACAGATCAACTACAAAATATAACACAGTTGATTTGTGTCGACCGGGTGACTACGGCGGCGATTCCGCCGACCAGCGCCATCACAGATCGACGTTAAAATTTTAGTGAGACGGCGGCGGTTCCCCCAGTCCATTGTCTCAAGAAAGGTGTGTGTTTGATAAATATTAACAATACAAAACATAACCAAGCAGGTACGACAAGTAAATATGCATCATGATATGCAACATGGCAGGAGCAATATTACAAGCTTCACACTAAACAAGAACAGCAAACAGACATGCATAACGGCACACCGACGAAGATATAAACACTCGGCATGGCAATAGTAAATAAGCAAACAAACACCGCTGGGCTGTTCATAGCAAGGGTTAGCTTGCCTCGGGGTCACGTAGTTGTTCTCCGGTTCGTCGATGAAGTGAAGACGTCGCGGGTTCGGGCATCGGTAGCCTTACACCGCGTCGCCGGGGTGGTATCGCACGTAAAATGCGCGACCCGGAAGATACACCGGAAGGGGTGAAATCTAAGCCATTGGAAAGATCTCACAAAGATAGGAATTTATAAATTTGGATTACCAAATTTGGAGCTGTGGTTTGGGAGAAAACGGCGAGCGAACAATAACCATCCGACGCGCGCGTGCGGTGGATAGTTAGCTGCCGCCGAAGTCAAATTAAAACAACGACCGAACAGGTCATCGTCTTCTTTGACGCGCCGCGGCAGGGAAACGCACGGGCAGCTCGGGGAACTCGGGCTTGCCGGCGCTAGGAGGGGCAGGGATGCCGGGAGACGGCGGAGGGAGGCTCGCCGCGGCCGGGGGAGGACTCGGGAGGCAGGGGAGGCCACGGGGCGGTCGTCGCGATATCCTTCACATGGGGCGCCACGGGAGGGCTCGGGGAACTCGTCGCCGCGCCGCTAGGAGGGGCAGGGGACTGCAGGGGAAAGGTGGGGCGGCTCGCCGCGGTCCACCGCGCCCAGGGACGCGCCCGGCGGGAGGGGGAGGCAGGGGACAGCGACGCCCGCGCTTCGGCCTTCATCGGCCATTGTTGCCCAACTTCGAGCTCGAGCGCTCCTCAGCTTCTGGCTACTCTGAGAAGTGAGGAGGGGTGGTGTTGTGCATCCAGGGAGTGGCTCGGGGGGCCCTTAAATAGCCGGGGGCGGGGAGAGGGCAGGGGTGTGGGTGGTGGTCGCCGTTGCGATGCGTTGAAGCTCCGGTGGCCACAGCAGCGAGGGTAGGAGATAAGGATGGTGTGCTGGAGCTACAGAGGGAGCACGAGGAGGCACTGGAGCATCGGTGCGTCGGCTAGTGCTTGGAGGTGAACTGTACGGGGCGGTGCGGCGTGTAGTGCCTGGCGGTGGCGAGGTGTCGTGCTCGTGGACGGGGGGCCTAGGCAGGGCTGGATTCTCCGGAGCCAGGTGCAGCAAGGGGAGGGGGAGGGGCTCGGCTGCGGCGCAGCTCCGCGGGACAGCGAGGTGGTGGACAAGAGCAAGGGGAAGATGACAAGGGGGCGGTGCCATGCCGGTCCTGTTGTTCGGAGCGCGCCGCGGATGGCATGGCGCGTTCCCGACAGCTCGATGCTCCAAAAACAAGATGGTCTTCACTACTGGGTTCACCACAACGGGAGCAACACAAACAAACAAGAAACAATCAACGATTGCCAACTTTGCAGAGTAGGATTTTTGGAAAACCAAAACGCAGAAGGTGTTCGATGAAATGACCTTGGTTTTGCTCAACTCAGAAAAATTCCCAAAAATTAGGCATGGGTTGTTTTGGTCAGGGGAGAGTGTCCATGGAGTTTGAGGTCATTTGGGTGAGGGGAAATTGGTTTTCCATAAGATGGCCTAAAATGGCCATAATGGCATGATTTAGGGAAAATGGGGTTCCATGCTTCCCCTTGGGGTGATCTCCTGGCATTGTGTGTCTTTGGGCCATGTTGTAAAGATCGCCAAGTCTCAAGGTCATTGGAATTTTCTAGGTGTAGGTTTGTTTGAAGATCTTGAAATGGCATTAATTTGGGCTTACAAAGGAAGTGGTCTAAATATTGCTCAAATGGATTTGCCTCCAAAAGATGAAATGCAGGAAATGCCAAAATATGCATACCCTGAATTTATCAGAATTATTGGAGATGCCTAGCTTGATTAAAACATTTCTGGACTAGAAATGGCAGTTTTGAAATTATTGGCTAACTTGGAAATATTGCATTGGAGTATGCAATATTCTTGCATGGATGGTCTTTATATGGACAGGGGGTCCTCTGGTATTTTTGAGGGAATTTCTAGAGCTAAGGAAATGGGCTTTCCTTTTGTAGGTGGAGAAAATGATTAAAAGGTTTCGATAATTAGGGCTAGGGTTTCCGAGAGAGAAACCTAAGCACAAAAATTATTAGGGGTGATGGAGCGGGTTGTGGATTCCTGGGAAATTTTGAGAAAGCAATTCCCAAGTCAAAACATCTCCAAAAGTTTTGAGGAAATATTTTTAGAAAAGACAGAAAAAGTTTTTCCGGTGTGATAAAACACTACTAAATTAGGTTTGAAATTTTGGGATGTTACAGACCTCCCCCCTTAAAAGAATCTCGTCCTCGAGATTGTAGGAGGTTATACAAGATAATTCTTGAACGATCCATTTATACCCCTATTCAAAACTTTTTTCCAAAATAATAGAATTTTGGTCAACCCAAGTGATCTACGAGACTTTTCATAAAACACACATTTTTAACAGCATGTTATTTCTACCATACTCAAGGCATCTAACAGATGGCATGGCAAGGGCTTACTCAAACAATCAACCTAGGATCTACCAGCATGTTTTAAGAATTTAAACTAAGGTTTTTGCTCAGACAGACCTAACATGGCAAGATCTAGCAAGATTTACAACCAAGCTATCAAACAACATCCAAGAATTTAACTTGGACAAACAATCTCCCAAAAACTGGGAAAACAAAGGTTTATGGTTTTATTTTAGGGAAGTTATACCCACATGACAGGTGCACCTTTCATGTGCGTACAACAAAAAGTTTTATTTTTGAAAAGCTATAAATACATGGCCGGCGTCCCGTTCATGTATCTACAGGTTTGGAAAAAGAAACAAGGTTTGTTTTCAAACAACGATGTTCGTGCCACAAGGGTGGGATCACGAACACCAAGATTTTGTGGGATAGAGCCATTCCCAAAGTTTGTTTTTGCAAAGAAATTTTCCCTATAGAACTCCGGGATACGAGGAAAATAACACGCCTCGGGGTACCTTTTCGCGTTGAAGTAGTTGTAGTGTCCTAGCTGGAGGAGAACTTGCATCTTCACTTTCGGAAGTCGTCCATCCGTGCACGGTTCGTGTCTTGCAGCAAGATTTAATGGCAGGGACACAAGAATTTCTACTTGTAGCAAAACATCATTTTATGAAATATTTCTGCATTTTATGGCCCAAAACAAAACGGCTGCAGCAGTATGGCATAATCATTTCAACCATACCGTATAGGCAAGCACCGGCAAACATGAAAAGGAAACACTCTACAAAAATCCTTTGGTGTTCCAGCGAGGAGGAGCACCCAACAAGCAATTAAAGCTTGAGGTGGTGGATCTCGTGGAGGGCTCGGGCCCTTTCTTTAACATGCGGATTTCACAAGGTTCATATCGGGTGAGGAACCTCGCGGATGATACATGTAGGAGTTTTTCAAACCTATGCACGAGCCAATATTAAGTGAGCGGGACACCGGGGTTACCGTGTCTCATTAAATACTTCCACTTAATAGTTAAACTTGTGCAACACACACAAAATAATTTGCATACTACCAAATAATCCCATTCAAAGTTTGCATTAACTCACATGTGGGTATATGCGTCTGGGTTCGCATATACTGTCCCTGTTTTAAGTGATCTGTCGTTTCTTCAAAACCTTTAACTGAAGAAAAGGCATGACGTTCCATCATGTGTCAACCAAGTGGTTAACAAGAGGATAAGAACACCAAGTTTTTTTTTCGGCTGATTCGACATCCGCCAGAAAACAGACAACAAAACAAACAAGCTCACGGCTTCTCACCTACCAACGTACAAGCGTCACTCAGACTAAACAGGGGTTCTACTCTGCTGGATGTCCTCTGGCTCTGGGTGTAGGATGAGATAAGAACGCAGGATTCCTTTGCGGCATCCTGCTTCAAGAAAGTTTGGTTACTAAAGATAGCATGCGAGGGTGGGGATAAAAGGCAGCTAGGACTGGGGTCTCATATAAGCTGGGTTGTGTCGATTCCTTCTCATGGAAGAAATCGGCGAATGGGACAAGTCCTACTATACCATACTATTGACCGACACCAGCCATGCCGGTTAGGCGGAGATGGGTTAAATCCATCGGGCTCATTGTCGGGCAAAAGTAAGGCGAGGTTTTCCATGGTAGGGTAGTCTACAGCCAGCCTGGTGCTCTGATACCATGTCTGTGACACCCCTCCCTGGCACATATCACCAGGGAGGCAGTCGTCCCGTGCGCCATCCCAAGATAACTGGCCGCACGTCACAACAGTGTAACATAATGGAAATCATTACACAATCAGGCACATCAGTGCTACAAATGGATTACAAGGCCATCAAGGAATGACAAAATATCAATCCCAGCATGGCACGATACAGAGTTTTAACTGGCAGCGGAAGACATATGAGAGGCTACGGCTTGGAGCGGCTCCACTCCACAGGTTCTGGCTGGGCTACTGATCCTAGCACGCTCTTGCTTCAAATCCTTACTAAGGTGGAAGATGAATCCTCGACAAAACCTGGCCACAATCACAAGGCCCGTGAGTACATTAATATGCACTCAGCAAGAATCACCACTCACCACAAACAATCCAACAATCATGCAACAAGATATACATTGAAAATAAAATCCTACAACATGGCAAGATGTAATCTAGATACATGATATAAGAGTAGCATGGCATTGACAACCAAACATGTCATAAGCAAGCAATGGGGTTATCACCAGTACAGAGTCCAAGCCAGGTGGAGTTGGATCGTATACCGGCAATCAAACAAAGAGATTACCTGTGACGAGTAGACGAGTGTATCAGTGGGTACCAAATCTTATAATTACTCCTGTCAACACAATCAGGCTTCCAAGCCTCTAGCCAACTCTGGCTATCTCCCGGGGCATGCACGGTTGATGTTGGCTCTGGCCTAACTATAGGCTTCCAACGCATCACACCGCCATCCCATTCACCTCACAAGTAACATTCCCTGCATCATCTTATTGTTCATTTAGTGAAATCAGGTTGTTCACCTTTCTTTCAAACAAGCCTTAGGTTTAACCTCCTGACACGACACGGACACACAGTGTGACTGACACTGAACTGTTGTTCCATAACCTTGGAACAAGGCTAGACATCTAGATTTGACACTCTCGAGAGGTTGCAGATACCACTCACCTAAGTGCACCACACTGAGCTGGTACTTTAGGACATCATCCCTAAGGCGAACTCAGCAAGATACACTCACCTGACCGTTCACGCTACCAAGACACTCCCTGTATAGCCACCGACATAACTCTATGCCTTATGCAGAAGTGAATCCGACACGTCCCCAACCTATGAGCGACGCCTAGCTCCGGAACCTTCGCAAGACTAGCACCGACCAACTATGGTACCGACTAGACTTGCCAAAATGGTGGCGTCAAAGGAGGCTCAATAGGTTACGTAGGTCAAGGCCCGCCTATGTGAGCGACAGTGGCAGTGCTTTCGATGTTCAGATTAGTGGCACCGTGGACTGACCCTATCGTTGTTTGGAGGGGTGTTTTATTTAATCAAGTTCCATCATTCACATGTCCAAACCAAGAGGATTAGTCCAACACAACAATCATAATATCATAATATATCATCACACGACAAAATATTAGCAACACAATAAATCAAGCAATAGTAGTATCCATGTCCAAACTTAGCAAAACGAAAGAACGTCAACCGGATGACTGTGGCAGCGGTCTTCCGCTGGCAAGCGCCTTCTCGTTTGACAAGGAAAAAGAAACGTCAACCGGAAGACTGTGGCAGCGGTCTTCCGCTGGCAAGCGCCTTCTCGTTTGACAAGGAAAAAGAAACGTCAACCGGAAGACTGTGGCAGCGGTCTTCCGCTGGCAAGCGCCTTCTCGTTTGACAAGGAAAAGAAACGTCAACCGGAAGACTGTGGCAGCGGTCTTCCGCTGGCAAGCGCCTTCACAGATCAACTACAAAATATAACACAGTTGATTTGTGTCGACCGGGTGACTACGGCGGCGATTCCGCCGACCAGCGCCATCACAGATCGACGTTGAAATTTTAGTGAGACGGCGGCGGTTCCCCAGTCCATTGTCTCAAGAAAGGTGTGTGTTTGATAAATATTAACAATACAAAACATAACCAAGCAGGTACGACAAGTAAATATGCATCATGATATGCAACATGGCAGGAGCAATATTACAAGCTTCACACTAAACAAGAACAGCAAACAGACATGCATAACGGCACACCGACGAAGATATAAACACTCGGCATGGCAATAGTAAATAAGCAAACAAACACCGCTGGGCTGTTCATAGCAAGGGTTAGCTTGCCTCGGGGTCGCGTAGTTGTTCTCCGGTTTGTCGATGAAGTGAAGACGTCGCGGGTTCGGGCATCGGTAGCCTTACACCGCGTCGCCGGGGTGGTATCGCACGTAAAATGCGCGACCCGGAAGATACACCGGAAGGGGTGAAATCTAAGCCATTGGAAAGATCTCACAAAGATAGGAATTTATAAATTTGGATTACCAAATTTGGAGCTGTGGTTTGGGAGAAAATGGCGAGCGAACAATAACTATCCGACGCGCGCGTGCGGTGGATAGTTAGCTGCCGCCGAAGTCAAATTAAAACAACGACCGAACAGGTCATCGTCTTCTTTGACGCGCCGCGGCAGGGAAACGCACGGGCAGCTCGGGGAACTCGGGCTTGCCGGCGCTAGGAGGGGCAGGGATGCCGGGAGACGGCGGAGGGAGGCTCGCCGCGGCCGGACGAGATAAGGACGGTGTGCTGGAGCTACAGAGGGAGCACGAGGAGGCACTGGAGCATCGGTGCGTCGGCTAGTGCTTGGAGGTGAACTGTACGGGGCGGTGCGGCGTGTAGTGCCTGGCGGCGGCGAGGTGTCGTGCTCGTGGACGGGGGGCCTAGGCAGGGCTGGATTCTCCGGAGCCAGGTGCAGCAAGGGGAGGGGGAGGGGCTCGGCTGCGGCGCAGCTCCGCGGGACAGCGAGGTGGTGGACAAGAGCAAGGGGAAGATGACAAGGGGGCGGTGCCATGCCGGTCCTGTTGTTCGGAGCGCGCCGCGGATGGCATGGCGCGTTCCCGACAGCTCGATGCTCCAAAAACAAGATGGTCTTCACTACTGGGGTCACCACAACGGGAGCAACACAAACAAACAAGAAACAATCAAGGATTGCCAACTTTGCAGAGTAGGATTTTTGGAAAACCAAAAACGCAGAAGGTGTTCGATGAAATGACCTTGGTTTTGCTCAACTCAGAAAAATTCCCAAAAATTAGGCATGGGTTGTTTTGGTCAGGGGAGAGTGTCCATGGAGTTTGAGGTCATTTGGGTGAGGGGAAATTGGTTTTCCATAAGATGGCCTAAAATGGCCATAATGGCATGATTTAGGGAAAATGGGGTTCCATGCTTCCCCTTGGGGTGATCTCCTGGCATTGTGTGTCTTTGGGCCATGTTGTAAAGATCGCCAAGTCTCAAGGTCATTGGAATTTTCTAGGTGTAGGTTTGTTTGAAGATCTTGAAATGGCATTAATTTGGGCTTACAAAGGAAGTGGTCTAAATATTGCTCAAATGGATTTGCCTCCAAAAGATGAAATGCAGGAAATGCCAAAATATGCATACCCTGAATTTATCAGAATTATTGGAGATGCCTAGCTTGATTAAAACATTTCTGGACTAGAAATGGCAGTTTTGAAATTATTGGCTAACTTGGAAATATTGCATTGGAGTATGCAATATTCTTGCATGGATGGTCTTTATATGGACAGGGGGTCCTCTGGTATTTTTGAGGGAATTTCTACAAAAGGAAATGGGCTTTCCTTTTGTAGGTGGAGAAAATGATTAAAAGGTTTCGATAATTAGGGCTAGGGTTTCCGAGAGAGAAACCTAAGCACAAAAATTATTAGGGGTGATGGAGTGGGTTGTGGATTCCTGGGAAATTTTGAGAAAGCAATTCCCAAGTCAAAACATCTCCAAAAGTTTTGAGGAAATATTTTTAGAAAAGACAGAAAAAGTTTTTCCGGTGTGATAAAACACTACTAAATTAGGTTTGAAATTTTGGGATGTTACAATATTAATATGAATAAATGTTCACTGTGTAGTTGCAAAAAAAAATGTTCATAAATCATATAAATGTGCATGAGTTTAAAATGCTTTCAATATATGATAAAACAATGTTCATGACTTTAACACTTTCAACACGACTCTCCCAACGAGTAGCTGACACAGACTTGAGAGTCCATCCTGATATGTTCTCTATCAAAATTTGCCACTTCTTGGTAGAATTAGCAAAAGTTGTATGTATGCGTTGGATGATTCCAAAGAAGTCTTTATATTAGCTCTACCGTCTGTCTTGGCCATATCACAAAGTGTTAAATTACGACTATGGCACCGGGTGAATTATTCAATTTAACATCAATAAGATCTTCCTCTGCCTCAATATCACCCGTCTCTGTCTGGCTATCACTAGAATGACTGTAAGGGCATCTCTAACCGATCCCCAATCGGTTAGAGGAGTAAACGGAGGAGTAAACTTTAGAGGAGTAAAAGTACTCCTCTAAATGTGGTCGGCACCTAACCGAACCCCTATTTTTAGAGGAGTAAAATTATTTTTCATCATTTGCAATACAAATAGGTTGATACAAACACATATAGTATCATAGGTTTTGATACCGATACAACCCGATACACCAAAATAGATACCGATACAACTCGATACAATTGATACATAGAGAGTACATACTTCTCCCCATAGATATCGATACAACCCGATAGAATCCGGCACAAACCAAAGTGTTCTTGTTATGCATTAGAACGCATAACAAGAATGTGCCATCTATTTAACATCGATGAAAGCGATCTACCATCTCCGGTTGTCTTTTCATTGAAATTCTTATGAATTTTCTCCCAAAAAAGTTGGAATGGCGGACGAACACCACTCGCTTCGTATAGTGCGTCATCTACAAGAGTTTGATGGTACCATGCAAAATACAACTCATTGTCTTCATTCTCGGTCCATGTAGAAGTCCTTGTACTTCATTTGCAACAAAAATCAAATAAGCCACGGCTTGTGCTCCAATTTTACATGACGAAAAAGAGGGAAAAAATTCACCTTGTGTTGGTTGCGGCCGGCGGTGCCGGCGATCCATCTCCGGCAGCAGCATCGACGGACGCCGGCCCTGCATCCTCCAACTCCGGCCAGAGGTCCCGCGCGTAGACGAAACCCGTCGTGGGCGGCGGGGGAGGCGGGGGCAACCGCCGGTCGCGCGGGATGACGAAACCCGTCGTGGGCGGAGGGGGCGAGCCACGTCGCGACATCGGTGGTGGCCGACCACGCCACGCCGTGGTCACCGGAGGCCACGCCGGCTCCGGGTTGCGGCGAATCGACGGCGACGGAGCCCGATTTCCTCCAAATCGGGCCGGCGGCCGGCGAAAACGAGCTCACCCCGTCGATTTCGGCGACGGCGAGAGGCGGCGAGCGAGGGAGAGGTGGGCCGGAGGGCGGCGGAGGGGCCGGGGTGGGGGCGGCGGGGTATGGGGGTCGCCGGCGGCGACGCCGGCGGGAATAGGTGCGGCGGGTCGGAGGCGGGGAGTTTTTCTCGGAAGTGGCCTCGGAGGAGTAAATTTAGGACTCGGCCGCCACTTTTACTCCTCCGATGAGTATAATTTTACTCCTCTAACCGTTTAGGAGTTCGGTTAGGTGCCGCCGCTGCGTATTTTTACTCCTCTAACCGATTTTAGGGGATCGGTTAGAGATGCCCTAAGGAACAATTGCAAGTGCAAGGATAGAATGATCAGTAGACTGATTACCGGATGACACTTGTGATGCTTCTTTTCAAATAAACTTATCCATGGCACCTTTTGAGATTTAATCAAATTCTATTCTTTTTCTTTTTTTCTCTTACGCTTCTGGAACCGGACTGATGTTTCCCCATGATGAATCAAACCTGTATTATTCAAACACAAGATAAAAGAGATGAATAAAATAAAATTTAAATATGGATGTGATCATGCGAGCAGAAATTAGAAGTGAGTAAGTGACGATACAGACCAGCTGTTTTTTCGATCTGTCGATGAAGAGGAAGTGAGGTCACTGTCGTCGGCGGCGCAACAGCGTTGTGGTTGTGGATGCGTGCGTGTGCTCGGTGCGTCGGCCGTCGGCGTCTGGGCGAAGCGAAAGGATTCGACGAAACGTCACGCGCGCTGTGGATTCAGGATTGGATCGATCGATCGATCGATATTCGATAGGAAGAAACTCGATGATGCCGTTCCCTATTCACAGGCCTAGCGCGGAACGATCCCAATCCCATGCGGAAACGGACGTGCCAGGCTGCTTTCCAGCGAAATGGACCTCTTCCTCGCTCAGCCTGGCAGACCATGCTTTTGATGTTTTGATGGCGGATCCAGAGAAATGGGAAGGAGAATTGTGGAGCAGCGCCATACCGCCATCCATGCAATTTTATGTGTAATTCCGTAGCTCCTTTGTTTAAGTTGTACTGAACATGAATGCTGCTTTTTTTTTCTTGTTGTGCAGTTATCTCGTGCATTCAATCTTTAATATGTGGATATATGATGCTGTGAAATGTTGTCACCCGTCAATGAAAAATCTTCCCAGCTGAGCTCTTTTCATTTGTTAAAAAGTGAGGACTACAGGTTCAATGTGACGATATAGAATAAAGAGCTGTCGGTCGCTCTCTCTTTCCCCTTCTACAGTAGATTGGGAGAGGCGATTTTTGAGCAACCTCCGTCCGACCACCTCGCTCGCTGGCGATTCGCGGGATTTCTCCCCTCCGTCGGCCGCTCCGGCGGCGGGAGGGTGGGGGATCCCCGGATCTCGGCCTGTACATAGTGTAGGTCGTGATAGGGACCCGCCGGCGGCGTCGTGGAGGTGGCGATGGTGTCGGTGGCTAGGTGGGGGTCGGCGCGCTTTCCCTTCTGCGGCGGCGTTCCTCGGAGCTTCGTCGCGGCGCGGGCGACTTTTGGTGGCCGCGGATCTTAGGATTCCTCGGCTTTTTGTGGTTCTTCGTCCTCTTTGCAGGCCGGCGAGGATGAAGACAGCTTCGTGGGAGTTTGCAGACGGGAGGCTCTTCTCCGACGGCGGGCTCGGTTGGTTCTGTGGAAGAAGGGTGGCGCCTTCGTTCTCGTCTCCGGCGGGAGACGGCAAGGGCGAGTTGGCGGTGGCTCGAAGCCGAGGTTCGTTTATCGCTCAGATTCCGGCGCTTGCGTCGGATGGTTTTTGCGGCATCTCAACAAGGTTGTTCGGGCTGCTGGCTTCGGTGCGCGGCGTGCTTGCCTTCTTCCTCCCCGGCGGCGTGCTGCTGGTGCTCGGGAGAGGTTCGCGGTGTGGTGGTTCCTGGCTTCGCTGGGCGTTGAGTTCTTCCCTGTCTCTGTTCGTGTGTGCGTGTGTGTTGTATCTCTGAGGATCACGAACTCCCTTCAAAAAAAAAGTGACGATATAGAATGATGCGTGGAGCAAATCAGAAACACAAAGCAAGAGGCAAATTAATTATTGTCTTGCGAAGATAGTTTCGGCCTAAACAGCACCTGGCCTAGGATTTGAATTACGGGTATTCAAAAAATTTAAACCCAATTTTGTTGACAGCCTAAAGCTTGATTTTTGGATTGCGTTTCAACTATAGACTAATGGGACAAGGAGATACGAGCCATGTGGGAGTAAGGAGAGATTTGGGCTAAATACTTGATTCGAATGTCATTCTATACTATTTTTTTCATACATGTACACACTATATACAATACATACATAATTCTTTGCCAAACAATGGGTATTCACCGGAGGCCCAAAAAGCATACTTTGAGCGAGTACTCTGGCCCAAAATGCATACTTTTTAGGTCCATTGGGATGTTAGGACTAGCCCAAAAAGCATACTTTAAGCGAGTACTGAAGAAATGCATTATGAATAGGTGATGGATATGCAACTTTCTTATGCTTTGGTAGTCAAAAAAAATCATGGATATGCAACTTTTAGCATGCCTTCACTTGGATTTTGTAACGAGAATTCTTGGCTTGGTAGATTCCAGTCAAACACAGATCTGTACCACTAGAAGACTGCAAGGAAAGCCTTGTGTTATATGCAAGACACAAAAGATTGCATACTTGCATATCGAAGGCCTTCAAGTTTTTGGTTATTCAATTGTTGTTATGCAGATTGTGTGGATAGTAAGAAATCCATGTCAGGTTATGTATTCACACTTGTCGGAGGACCCATTTCTAAGAAAAGCACAAAACAAACGTTAACTGCTTGATCTACCATGTAAGAAGAATTCAGATTGAATTCCGCTACCTCATAGTTGTGTGTTTGTGACACACTAACACATGTATTAACCCATTTGGTGAGAACTCAATCGGAATACGCCATTTAAAAAATGAAAATGGTTTTTACCCCATTTCAGCATTGTGAATATGTTGTTAAGTAAGACCGACGTGTTAGGATGATGTGGCGTGAAAAATTATGTAAGCCTATGAGAGCATCATCCGTAATCATATACATCCTTCTCTTATCAATTTGTTTCATTTTTCATCATCGTCTTATCACATTTTTAATCTCAATCATCACCTCACACCTTATCCAACAGATATGTATCAAACAATTAATGTTAGGCATACAAGTCAGTCGTAATACAAGTATGACTTGTATGCTAGTGGATCCGCCAATCAAAGTGTTACCACTCGGTGAACATGTTGTCGGAATGGGATTATTGGAATCCTTATGATTTTGAAATAAAAGGACCACGAGATAAAGAACCATTCACGGTAAGTAGAATGGTATCCATTTCAAAATAGGCTGGTATGCTATAAGTGTTGAGATTCAATGACATTTCATTGGCTGTTGTACCACATCACTTTGTATTATTGTAGAATGGACGAATGAAGTTAAACCTAACGATTAAGGGGGAGAATATTGTTGATCTATTTGATTTAAACAACCGAGTCAAACAGAGAAGAAGATAAAGGGGACGGGAGGGCCAGTAACCAACATTCGCCCCCTCTCATACGCATCCGGAGCGTCCAAACCAACTAATGGTTCGTGTCCCCCTTCTGTCGGCGCAAATAAATGAGGGAGCCCCAACGGCTTGAGATTCTAGCGCTAAGCCTACGCTGCTCCTGAACATCCCTATAGCTGCTCCTGAACACCTCTATAGCTGCTCCTGAACACCCCTATAGCCTGCATCGTTGGTTGTTCACGCAGCAACAACAACGGGAAGGCTGGAACCTCGTCATGTTGTGCCAAGGTAGTGCCTCTGCATACCGGAGGGCATCCATGTCATCAGGCGCACATCTACTCGCTCGGTGTTTATGCACTTTGGGTGATCTAGATGCTAGCAGTGTGCAATATGTGTCCCTAATGATGATCTAAATAACAAATCAGATTGGAGAATGAAGGACATACCATGACGAGAGTGCCCAACTAGTTCTGAGGAGCTGCTGATATCGTCCACTAGACCAAGCCCAGTCTACATATAATAACATAGAGGATGAGGCACTTCAATCTGACGCCAGGAAAATAAAATTTCCCGCTTTATTAATCATGTTATTCGCTTCCTTTTTTCCCGTTATGCAAAGGGAGGAGGCATTACAGTGTTATACATACATCACAAGCATCAGAGCTCAGGTTAATTCCGCCAACTCCTCCAGCCGTATTCGCCTACCGCGTTCCCTCGCATTGAATCCATGGTTATTCAGGTCAGGGAACGCCCGGTATTCTTCCTCCGGTTCATATACCTCTCCCCTTTTCTTCCTATCTCGCGTCGCCCTATGGTGTCACTACTTGCTTCTATGGTGTAAGTAGGCTGGTAGATTCCGCTACCTTACCTCCCAGCCTCTGTTCTTGGTGGGGGATTTAAGCTAAGCCTCTTCCTATATACAGCTTGACCGTGTGGAGTATTCGGATACTAGCTGCATGAACATGGAGGACTTGTCCTCCAAAAGCCTCTGGGGTGTGTCGAATTCTGTGATTTTACCTGAAATAAACAACACGAGATAGATCCACTGTAAAAGTTGTAGGTCCTACTTTGTGTGCATCCAAAAATTGACTGTCAAGGAGCATGCTATCTAACTAGGAATAGAAAAGTAGAGTTGGTTAATGTGTGGAGTAGCATGTACCATCGCTAAGCACCAAGACTAGGTCACTGTCGATGACTGTCGGGATCCTGTGTGCAATAGTACAGACAGTGCAATCCTCGAATTCACTGCGGATAATCTTTTGAATAAGATTATCTGTAGCTGTGTCCACTGATGCAGTTGCCTCATCAAGAACCAAAATTTTCGCCCGCTTAAGCAGCGCCCTACCCAGTGCAATAAGCTGGCGCTGCCCCACACTCCAGTTATCCCCATTCTCCAGCACTGCAATGGCACCACAAATATCCGGAAAACATATAACTTTGAATCAGAAAGAGCCATGCTTTACACTCACAATACTTGCTCGTCAAATCAAAGTTAGAACAAACCTGGACTGTCCAGTTTTTCTTCCTTCGAACGAATGACATCTCCTAGCTGGCACTTTTCTAGTGCCTGAAAGCAAGAGTCCTCTTCCATAAGGATCACTACAGGTTTAACACAACGATAGCATGAAAGTGACCAGGGCATACCTCCCAAATCTCATGATCAGGACGCTCTTCAAGAGGGTCAAGATTCATCCTAATAGTACCCTCAAACAACGTCGGATCCTGAGGAATGATGCTCAACCGTGACCTCAGATCATGAAGGCCAATTGCAGAAACATCAACGTCGTCGATGATAATTCTCCCTGCAGTAGGTTCAATCAGGCGGAAAAGAGCCTGAATAAGAGTAGATTTACCACTTCCAGTTCGCCCTACAATCCCAATCTTTTTCCCTCCAGGAAAGATACAACTGACTCCATGCAGGACAAAGGGAAGGTCATCCTTGTAGCGGACCTACGATATATTTAGGACAAACAAAATAAGATGCCTTAAATAAAGTGAAGTATGTTCTTCAGCTTAGGACGGGAGACAACAGATTACACATGGCTGGTCATTATACATAACGAAGAGCAAACGAATGAGGTGACAAATAAATTGCTAACGGCTACAAATTTACCTTCAGATCAATCAGTTCAATGTTTCCATTCTCAGGCCATGAGGATGGGGGGCGGCAATTCTCAATAACCAGTGGCGCTTCACTAGGAATCTTGCAATACTGATAAATACGCTCAACAGAGATGATTCTGTTCTCTAATTTACAGAAGCTCAATATCCACCTTGACATTCGAGCATTCAAGTTGAGTCCATATGTGACAGCAAGCCCCGCCATACCTATCAAATTGGAAAGCTTGTTTAGACTCAGAAGTATATTTAATTGGAAAATACAAGTTTTCTAGTGAACTTAACAAGTGAACAATTGGGTAAAACAAGATAATTAAGTAAAACAGAATGGCATGTGAGAGACCAGATAAGACATACTTGGTTCAATCGTTCCAGGAGGAAAGCTCACGAGTATTGCCATGCAGAAAGCAAAAACAAAAGTTGAGAGCAATTCCATTCGCAGGCAAAGCCATTCAATAGCTGCAAGACTGGAAAATAAAGGCCGAGAAAAACAATCGAGCAGGTAAAGATTTCTTTTCATAAATCTTTTCTCTTGACCAAACCCTCTGATGGTAGCAGCACCAGCAATTGACTCACTAAACAAATGGATCACTGGAGACTTCTGAACGCTCAAGATCCTAGTCAGTTCTCTCGATGAAGCAATATAATATCTCTGCAAATTTATGGTATTTATTAGTAAAACCCCACTCTGAGGAATGTCATGGTAGCAAGTCCATTATCTATTGTGTAATGAAGATCTTTATGGAAGTCTTTTTGGCACTCAATATCATCAACAAATCCAAAACATAGGCCTTGTGCTTTAAGAATGAGTTCAATTTACATGTTTATTACTTTCATCCTGAACATATGTTTCCTGGTTAATTGGCTGGTTAACTGCCAGAGGTGGACAACATTATGTGCGCCTTCTTTTATGGATTTATTAGGTGCCTAACATTGCTAACTACTTTATTTGCATTATGATCTCCATTGAAGAATTTAGGATCCGAGGTTAAGGTCAGCACTACAGAAAACCTGAAAGTTTAGCAATTTACCTGCATCCACATGCATCCGATTGCCATGGGAACTATAAGAAACAGAACTTGCCATGTGACTTTGCTCATGACAGCAACGATTCCAAGGAGTTGAATTGTTGTTGATGCAAATCCCCCTAGCCTGAATGCTATATCAAGGTCCACAACACTTTGGTCCACAGAAACCTGATATGAAGTATGATTGAGAAATTTAGGAATTGCGAATTATAAAAGGCACACACAACATTGTCAAATACAAACTAGGAGCAACAGCATGATTTAAACTTACTCGATTCAGAATTCGTCCAGATGGTGTAGTATCGAAGAATGACATGGGCGCTCGAAACACACACCTTAACATTTTTATAAATAGCTTCTGAGCAGCCGCTAAACCAAATGTAGCTACAAGAAGGCTTCTCACAAACACAAACAACGAACTCCCAAAAGCAAGGCACATATAAACAACAAGAAGAACCACACTATCTGTCTTAGGTGCATCCCCTTCTGTTTGTGGGTTCGCCCATGCCATCCACCAGTTACTGGCAATCTGAAGAACTTGGAACATGGTTTGAGCCAAGACAATGAGTGGTATCAGTGTACCTTTGTAGGCTTCCCCCATATATGACATATAAACATTTAAGCTAACTCTTCCTCGCTCCCTCTCCTCCTCTTGAACAGTACGCTTCTTCTTACGCTCTTGACTCTTTTTCTTATCCTTTATTCCGCGTGGACTAGACGAATTACCATTTTCAGATACTTTATTTTTCAGGTTATCGATATTGCTAACACTGGGTGTCAACCTTTTAATAGGAACAGATGGAGCGACCTCTCCATCAGAATCTTCAGAAAAATCCATGGTCTCGATAGCTTCCTTATGAGCAGAAACCAGAGCACTGAAATCAGTTCCAGCTTCGAGAAGATCATCATATTTTCCAGCTTGGGTGATATGACCATCCTTAAGAACCTGCACCATGACAAGAGTAAAAATGAGAGATTAAGAACCCATTATCTCATAAAAGGCTAACGAGAAGTATTATAGTAGAAGATAAATGTGCTTTCATGTTGAAAAGTGTTAAAACAGGTTCATGCAGAACCTGTTGTATTACTCTCAACAGGAAAATATGGATCAATAACATGACGCATTGAACAACTCGATGAGCTATTAGAAGCTTGAAACAGAATATCTATGTGCATAAGCCACTATAATGTATTTAGATTGTGAGAAAAATATTATTACCAATATCAAGTCAGCAGCTGGTAGGAACTCAACTTGATGGGTTACATAAATTACAGTTTTGCTAGCTAGTGCGCTCAGTATATAGTCCTGCAACACAAAAGCTGACATGTTACGAAACAGAAGAAACCTTTAGAAATAACTAGAATAAGGTAGTGGAGGTACAGACCTTAAATAGATCACTCCCAGTATGAGCATCAACAGCACTGAATGGATCATCAAGCAAATAAATATCAGCATCTTGGTATAGTGCTCTCGCAAGCTGCACTCTCTGTTTCTGACCTCCACTCAGATTAATGCCTCTGTCACCAATGACGGTCTGATCTCCGTACTGGAGCAACTGAAGATCTTTCTTCAGGGAGCAAGCCTCAAGAACTCTCTTGTAACGCGGTCTGTCCATTGGAGTGCCGAAAAGAACGTTCTCCTCAATATTTCCAGACTGTATCCAGGCAGTCTGAGGAACATAAGCTGCTGTACCACTGACCCTGACCTGAATATGGAGTAGAAGGAAAATGTAATTAAACTGCCATCAAATTTAGCATTAACTTTTTTTATGCATGTACTTACTTGACCACACAGTTTGGGTATCTCTCCAAGTATACAGGACAATAGACTTGATTTACCAGAACCAATCACACCACAGACTGCTACTCTCATGCCTCTCACCACAGTAAGGTGTATATCAGAGAGTGTGGGGGTTGAACCAGATGGATTCCAGGAGAAACTAGCATCCTTAATATCGATTGCCTTGTCTGTACTACCCTGTGGAACACTTATTGTTGCATCATCTGGCAATTCCTCTTGCCGCAAAAAGTGGGACAGCCGGTCCAAAGACACCCTCGTCTGAGCAATCATGGAGATGAGATCTGGGAAATTCCTCAGAGGTTCTTGAAGGATCCTAAATGTTGCTAAAGCAGAAAGAACACCTCCGGCAGTGAGCTCGCCACCAAGCAATATACAGGTACCGAAAGTTATGACCGCGACAAAGATTGGCGAACTCCAGAAAACGAACGTAACCGCGGCCTGCGAGTACAAAGCCCACTTGAGCCACCTGCATTCCACGTTTCTCATCTCTTCAAGCATAAGCCTGTACCGGTCCTCCCAGGCCTGCAACTTAAGAATTCTCATGCTCTTCAAGCACTCTGAAGTCTTGCGCATGCGCTCATCCTTTGCTGCCATTAGCTTATCTTGGTAGTGCTCCTGCAGCTTCGCCACAGGAACTGAAGCAGCGATCGACAGCGTGGTGGCTACCAATGTCGAGACTGTGGCGATCCCGACATTCTTGTACAGGATGGCGAGAGCGAGGATGATCTGCAGTGGAAGCATCCATATGTCATGAAAGTACCATGCATAGTCCCCCACCCTCTGCACATCAACCGCCATGTAATTCACAATCTCACCGCTCGTATGGCTCTGCTTCGAGGCGTTCGACAGCCTGAGACCCTTCCTGTACACCATGGCGGTCAGCCCGGACTTGACATGGATCCCCATGACGTCCACACCCAGGTACCACTGGCGAGCAGTGAGCGTCTCGACCAACTTGGACACGAAAAAGACGGAGGCGAGGATGTAACCTTCGTGGGGGAAGGCGATCTTGCCACTGAGGTAGTCCACAAAGTAGCTGATCAGGTAGGGGCCGACATAGGACACGACGGTGTTCACGGCGGCGAAAGAGCCGTTGATCGCCGCCTCGCGCCAGAACGACCTGAGTATCGCCCACGCCAGCGACGGTTCCTTGCCAGGGCACTCGGCCCGCTGCCGCTCATAGTGACTGCTCATGGCCTTGTAGCAAAACTTGGAACGATCCTTGTGAGCCAGCAAGGGTATGTCGGCCAGCTCTAGCGGCCTCTTGGCCCCGACCGAGAGCAACGGGCTAAGCCACGACAGCGTCGCCAGGCTGAGGATCCCGGCATCCCCGTAGGGGGTTATCCGAAGGCATCCAGGCTCCTCCTCGGCGTCTCTCCGCTGCTGCGCGCCGAGCAGCAGCGGATCGTGGAGCACGCCGCCGTCGTCATCACTGAACTCCAGCTCCACGCCGCTGGAACCCATCAGGCCGACCAGGCAGAGGAACCCGAGGGCCGGCAGCGCGGCGAAGTTGGCGGCGACGTGCGCGTAATCGGGGGAGCCGTCGGGGTCCATGAGTTGGGTGGAGTGGTCGTAGGCGACGGCGAGGGAGAGCGCGAAGGCGAGCACCCACCAGACCCGCACGAGCGCCGGGAACCTGCCCCAGCCGCCGGCGCGCGCCCGCGTGGCCAGCGCCAGCAGCGCCGCCCAGGTCAGCGCCTGCACGGCCGGCAGCAGCAGGGCCTCGGCGGCGGCGAGGTGGGGCCATGCCGACGCGACCTCGTAGCCGAGCGCGGCGAGCTGCACTAGCAGGGCGTAGGCGCAGCAGGCGAGGGCGGCCCCGTACCAGGCGCCCGCGGTGGGTGACGACGAGGCGGCTGCGGCGTGGAGGGTGCATCGAGGCGGGTGCGGCGGGGCGGCTTGAGGCAGGAGGCGCAGCGGGAGGCGAGGGCGCGCGCGCCGCGGAGGAGCAGGAGGAGCAGCGCGAGGGCGAGCAGCGCCGCGTGCGCGGCGGCGGCGGCGGCCTCCGCGACGGGGAGGGGCTGGACGAGCGGCATTGGGAGGGGATCGGGGGCGTCAGGATGAGGAGGAGGGGTTTAAAAGGCATTGGGGGCTTGCCACGGCAGCCTGGCCAGGGGAGGGGCAGTGAGGTAGGCTTTCCCGGCCGAGCTCTGGGGTCTGGGCGGCGGGCTACGGCCACGACAAAGGAGGGTTTTTGGCCGGTACCCGCGGCCGGGCTCCCCGGGATTCGGTGGATTTCGGCTGAATGCGGCGGCGGCGCAGGCGCTAACTGTGGCTATTGAATGCTCTCGCCCGCGGTCGGACCCCTGCCGCAGCTGCTGCTACGTGTGTCCGTCTTCCTCGATCTCGCGACTCACCAAGCCTGCGTGTCGCTGGTGCCGCGCCGCGTGGTGTGGAGGTGGAGATGCGGTGAGGTGAGGAGTAGGTGGAGGATTTGGGGGATGGATGGGCGGCGGTGGGAGAAGAGAAGAAGGGTAGGGATGATGCAGCTGTGATTTTCACTACGGATTTTGGCTTTCAGATGACGAGCCAGGCACAACCCAACCAGGTTATAAAGATGAAGGAGAGTTCCGTGCGGGCTTTTCCTCCTCCCGCCGCGGGCTTTTCCTCCTCCTCCTTTGGCTTTGGGGATGCAAAGGTTTCTATTTATTGCGTTTCACTATTTATTACTCAATCTTTTTTTTTTTTTGCGAAGTACAAACCAGAGGTTACAGCAAGTAGACAGAAAGGACCTTCAGAAAGATAGAAATTACACTCAAGTCCTCCTGCGTCGATGTCGCCGTCGAAGAGGCCGTGGCGAAGATGCGCCGCCGCCGCTGCTTCCTGGAAACTCTGGAGCGGAAGCAGTCCCCCGACGGACGGGGAGTCTTCAAGCCTCGGGCCCCGGAGGGCCACCACCCATCTTCAACCGCAACACCGCTTGCACCACCTCCGGCTGCACCAAGATCGTCAACCCGGCCCCGCCGCCACGCGGGAACCAGGACGGGGAAGGCGCTCCCAGCAGATCCGGAGATCCCAGGGAGCGAAGGGGCCAGGATCAACACCGCGAAGCTCCGTGGAGCACCACCGTCGGAGGAAGCTTGACCCTGCACCAAAAACACCGCCGGCGACCCATCCTCCTCCACTGCGCCGCCGGAAGCCGAACCCTCAAACCCTACACTATCTACACCCGAGAAACGGAGATCCCCCGCCCTCCCGCCGCCGGAGCGGCCGGCGGAGGACAGGGGATCCGGCGGATCGTCGGCAAGAAGGTGGATCTGCGGGGGGGAGAAAAATCACCTCTCTCAAACAGTGACGGGAGAGAGGAGACGTCCAGAGTCGTATCTTCTATTTATTACTCAATCTAGTCCATGTCTAACAAAACCAACAAAAAACACATTGGTTCGTTTGAAAAATGCGTGTGCAATTGACATAAAACCTTGAAATTTCTAGATAAGTTCACAAATCTTGCGAGCAACCTAGCCATCTGAAGACCTCTTACTCACCCTCTTTCCTCTACGCTGGGAGGGGAAGAGAACCTCCACGCCCCGTCACCTTGGATGTGTGAGTAACTTGGCGGCAGGGACGGAGCTAAGATTAAGACAAGGAGGGGGCCAAATGAACACAAAACTTCTCAGAGGGGGCCATGTAGGCAATTTCTCACAAACTTAGGGGTCAAAATACATACTACATAGGGGGGTATTCACAAAAATTCCAGCACAAGGGGGGCCATGGCCCCTGCCAGCACCCCCCTGGCTCCGTCCCTGCTTGGCGGTGCTTTTTTCAGTGGTGATGGTGATGGCCTCGTGAAGGAGTGTGGTGATGTACATGCTTGCCTTCTCTCTGAAACGACGAGATTAGGTTTTCGTACATGGGTTGTGTCGATGAGGTGTCAGCAATGTTTCTTTTCTCGGTTTCCATACATGGGCTTGAAGTGTACACGGAAGGATACCAGGCAATATAATCTTGCAATACACGAAATTGGTGCAACATCGATCTTCAGGGCTAATACCTTCCATATTTGTAGGGAAAACGATGGAGCTACACACAATTTTACTCAACTGAGCCTACCTTCTCTTCATAAATTATGCTCATAGGGAAATCTCCTACCCGTACCTCTATGTAAATCTCTTCTATTCATTCTACAAGCAGTGTGTTTCTATTTGAAACCGGCTTTCTGAGCTGAATAAAGCTCCGACACATCCCCACCGTTCAAAAACAAAGTACCTAAAGTATTATTGGTGAGAGATTCCCTGTAACGTTATGGTAGTTTACGAAGAATGCGGGGAGTAAACTGCGTTCTACACTTCTACTACCCTCCATTCCCATTTACAACGCGCACGTGTGGTGTTTTTCAACATTGCGTTTGACAAAATATATTACTCCCTCCGACCCGAAATAATGGGCGGGAGTGTGTTCTAATTTCGTTTTTACAAAAAACCCCGCCACTTCAAAATTCTTTCAAATTAGTCTTCAATCCTGTCTTCCTCGCACGCGGCGGACGGCTGCCGTCCTCAGCTCGCCGGAGGGAGCGATTCCGCGGCGGCTCCGCCCGCAGTTGGGAGGCTCCCTCGGAGGGATCCCGCCGCCGGCCGCTTCCCCTTCACATCGCCGCGCGAATCTGGCGGCGGCCACCGAGGGGAGGACGGGGACGGAGCTGGGCTTCACCGCACGAATCCGGCGGCGGCCACTGAGGGGAGGACGAGGACGGAGCTGGCCTTCACCGAGCGATCCGGCGGCGGCGCCTCCATCTCCGCTGGCTGTACAGCTCCAGGCCGGCTCCTCCCGCCGGCTCTGCTCGTCTCCTCCCGCCGCGTCTCCTCCTGCCGGCTATGCTCGTCTGCTCCCTCTGCTCGTCTCCTCCTGCCGACTGTGCTCGTCTGCTCCCTCTGCTCCCAGTGGTTAGTTTTCCCCCAAGCAAAATCCCTGCAAGTTCAAATCATACACAATTGTTCAGCAGCAGTAATTCAAACCTGTGTGAGCACGAGTATAAGCATTCTGAAGTTTTTTGCCTGGAGTATCAGAAGTATGGTTACCCAAACAAGGTGAACTAGCAAATGAGACCGCCATCGGCGACAAAGCGATGCTCCTCGAGTAGCAGTCGATCGCTTCCGCAAACTTCTTCTGCTTGAAATACTCATTGCCCTGCAACCACAGCCACAGAAAGAACATACACAGCAGACGCAACCAAAATTATGTTCTCCAGAGATCACTGCCTATACATGCCAAAGCCAGACTCATTTCATAACTGAAAATATCTCACAAAGTTTGTCAATGTATATGATAAGAAACTGAAAATTGCAAGTAGCAAGCATGATGTTTTGCTTTCATGATGTTTCTGTCTCTCTCTCTGTATCTTCTGGCCATGTTAGTGCTATGTAGTCTCTTACCTCTGTATTTGATCAAGTGAGTCTGACACCCATACCAAGACTAGCATGAATACCAAGACACTTGGTTCCACCACAGCCTGGCAATCAGATGCATCAACAGAACCACTTAGGGATTCACTAAGCAGGAGTCTAACAATAAACAGCAACATAAAAGCATAAATATGGCTGCCAAGTGTTATTAAGTTGTATTAACAGAGCATCAACAGTAAGGTATAGATCATGCACTTATGTCGACAGTATTGCTTACATCAGAGAAATAAAAGGTTTTCAACATCACCTGTGTGAGCATTTGTTTGCTGTGTGAGCATTTGTTTGCTGCTAGAAATTGCCATCTCCTTTTGCTAAACAGCCAACAACAAACAAACTTGTGTGAAAATAGGACATTGCTGTGCATCTTGATTACCTATACCACATTGTGAAATTAGCATAGAAATGCAGTCCACACTGTTGAAATTAGCTTCTCATAGATTATATAGTTCAGTAGGCCACAAGAGGTAAAATTTACCAAACTTACTGGCAACAACCAACAACAGATGTTTGTTTGTTGGTTTGTTTCTTTCTTTCTGCTTTTTGTCCTTTGATGTCTTCAAAAAATGAAAGAAGAACCACAAATGCATCTTCTTGACCTGTCAAAATGAACAGATTCAGTTTAGTTACAATTCCATAGATGTACATACAGTAGGTTTGCTAGACTGAGAGCTACCCCAACAATCTGCTTACTGAACTCATTTGGCAATATAGCAACAATTAAACTCGAAGTATAGAACAATATAGCAACAATATAAATTACCATGAGCAGCTTTGGCAATATAGCAACAATATAGAACCAGTACACCTGCTGCATTCACTTCTGTCCATCCGAAACTAAAATAATTTGCTTTTCTGCAGGTTGCCCAGTCCACCATAGGACAAGATGGTCCTCTTTGATATCAACTTAACTCCTCCACAAGAGCTGGATCTCGACTTCAGTCCAAATACTCCACAAGAACAAGAACAAGCTGCTCATGTTCAAGAAGAAGAAGAACAAGAACATGCTGCCGAGGCAGACCACATTCAAGAAGAAGAAGACCAAGAACATGCTGTGCAGAGCCACCATAAAGATGTGCCGGAGAGTTCTAAATTTGCAGCATATATTGCACTCAAAGCTCTAGGAAAAGATAGACCAGTGGTGAAGGCGGATAAAGAAGTTGTGGCTCAACTTTTGGGAATAAGCCTTAGATCTGTCGAGAAGATATGGAAGAAGGCCATAGATCAAGAGGGCAGAAATGAAGCGCTTGATTTCTCAAATAAGCGGAAGGGCAGGTGCGGAAGAAAGAGGAGAGAGCTTAATCTCGATGAAAGGGTGCCTCAAGTTCCCTTGAACAAAAGGGGTACATTGAGGGGGCTAGCAAGGTCCCTTGATATCCCTTTCACAACACTGCAAAGGAGGTTGGAATGGGGCGATTTAAGGCGCCATATCAATAGCCTGAAAACACATCTATCTTTGGAAAACAGATTAAGAAGGCTCCTATATTGCATCTCAATGATCGATGAAACAACAATAGTACAAGCAAAGCTTTGGTTCAAAAAGATGGGGAACACAATGCATATGGATGAAAAATGGTTTAATATGACTAAGCGAGATCGGACCTACTACCTATCACGAGAAGAACCAGAACCAGTTCGTACTATCCATAACAAAAACAACATCGGCAAGGTCATGTTCTTAACTATAGTTGCTAGACCTAGACATGATGAGCAAGGAAATGTGACATTTGACGGAAAGGTAGGCATCTGGGCTTTTGTCACAGAAGATGCAGCCAAATACGACTCAAAGTATAGGACAAAAGGCACAATGGAATTAAAGAACGTCAATGTTACTAGAGACGTCATGCGGGAATACCTCTGTGAGAAGGTAATTCCAGCAATTGTAGAAGTGTGGCCTGATGATGGATATACGGAAACAATATGGATACAGCAAGACAATGCTAGAACACATGTTCAGCCTGATGATCCTGTATTTCTGGCCGCCGTAAAAGCTTCAGGACTGGATATTAGGTTGACTTTCCAACCTCCAAACTCGCCGGATGTGAATGTGTTGGACCTTTGCTTCTTCAGCTCCATCCAATCCTTGACATTTGAGAATGCACCTAACACTCTCAAGGAATTGATAGAATCAGTCGAGCAAGCTTATGATGCATATGACGTGCAGACACTTGCCAAAGTGTATATCACCTTGCAGTCTGTCTTGTTGGAGATTATGAAAGACCAAGGTGGAAACACATATAAGCCACCCCACATGGGCAAGGACAAGCTAATAAAAGAGGGAAAGCTGCCTAACATACTAGAGGTTGATAGCACACTGTATGAAGATACCTTAAAGCTAATAGCTGACTATGAGAAACAACTCACTAGTACAGAACGACACATCGGAAACGGGCCAAAAACCCCTTCGGCAACGGAGAAAGGGTCCGTGTCCCCGCTTCCGATACTGATGTGGGGGCCCTCATCGGTAACGGTGGCAGAACACCGTTTCCGATGTGAGAAAATTTCGGCATCGGAGCCTCCGGCTCTCCGTTACCAATGTGTGACCATTTCGGCAACGGAGGGTTTTGTCCTCCGTTACCAGTGTGGTATCATGTCGGCAACGGCTATTTCTGTTTGCCCGTTTCCTATGTCTAATTGCAAGCTAATAGTAATTAGCTGCGCTTGCACGCCCGTGCTACAGCAATTATTTAGCAGACATTCAGCAATACAAGTTTACAACAATCATATGAACACAAAGTTTACAGCAAATGTTGGAATACAAGTTCACAGCTATTGCTATTGCTACAAATACAAAGTTTTCAGCCATTGTTCGGAAAAAAGTGGACACAATTTAAAGAAGTTACACCACAATGGTGACAACAATTGTTTTGGAAAAATCTATAGTCTCACCAGCGAGAATGCCGGTATGGACAGGTGAACAAATGCCGAATAGGATCTCATGATCATGGATTAGGGTCGTGTAGTTTTCCCTCCTTGCTTACGATGTGTTTAAGGACGAACGCAGCAAACTTGCCTCTCACCATCGTAAGAACATCCTTCTTCAAAGGTGCACGTCCCATTCCACCTATAAGCTGCAGGCAGATTCTTAGTTAGGTATCTTTCGTCATGTATGTCTGCAAATATTGTTAGGAAACATGAATTGTTGATGATGTCGTGGATTACTAACCGAATCGAGGCTTGGCAGACTTCTCGAGGTGGGAACGACTTTCAATATTGCATTGCACACATAATACCCACAAAGATTTGTACCAGGTGGTTGCTGAGGGCACTGTAATGTTGGTGACAAAATCGCTAGCAGGTATTTGTGAAAACTAGGAATAAAGTAGCAACTGTTACCGGGTTAACTTGTACGTGACTCAATATGGCCTCCTGTTCTCCTCTCTTGGCCAACGGTCTCTTGATTATCGTCAAGTACTTTTCGAACACACTACAAAAGTAATGAGTTGGCGGATTGAGAAAACAACACGTGAAAGTTAAATCATAAAGTAAACTAGGGAACGATGTAATACCTGTTCAAGAATTCCTCCAAGGGTGTATAATTTATACTTCCAAGTAGGGAATCTATATACAATACCTTGTTCTGTTTAGGAATGATGACAGCTAAGAACCAGTGAGAACTGCAAAGGAAAATAACAAACTTACGCCTGATGGTAAGGAAGCAGGATGTACAGATAATTTTTGATAACAAACTTACGCCTGATTGTAAGGAAGCAGGATCAACTCTTTGTCTTGATAATGAGTCAACGCTTTCACAGCATAGTTGAATATATCGTCGTATCCATTGCTGCAGATGTTCGTGTAATTGATAAGAGCCGGATCAAGGAAACCTACCGGTTCTTTCCTGCGGTTGCACTCGAAGTACAAGAAAGAGAATAGTTAGCATGTACTGAACAGAAGAAAGCTATTAAAATGTGAAAAGTATTTGTAAGGCACATACAATGTGAACAAACGCATGAACGTGCCATCAACATATTCAGGTTGAAAACTTGGAACATCTCTGAAAACTCCCAGTTATAACGAACGTCCTTCGACGCCGTAAAAATCCTCTTTCCTGACACTGAAGGTCATCTCCTTATTCTCTTCACAACATAGGAGGTACTTTTCATGAAGCTGCTGGCAAGCCAAGCCTGATCTTTGTAATCCATCTCTAGTCAACAATGGCTGTCCACGCACGTATTTGGGGCCACTTTGCACCTCTGCATTGTATTTCTTATTAAATTCTTCGTCATCTAGGTATTGGTCGCTGTCAATCGGTGCAGTATTTTTTTTATTTTTAATGGTCTTGGGCTTGGGCTTGGGCTTCATCGGGGTTCTATTTATCGGGGCCATCTTGGCATGGTCCTTCGCCCGGACGGGTGTGGTGCCTCTACGTGTCCGAACAAGTTGGGGCGGAGGCGGAGGCGGCAGATGAGCCTGCTGTGGCTGAGGAGGCAGGGACGGCAGTTGAGCCTCCTGTGACTGAGGCGGAGGCGGCAGATAAGCCTGCTGTGGCTGAGGCGGAGGCGGAGGCGTAGGCGGTGTTGGTGTAGCTTCAACCAAGTTGGTGGTGTTGTTCACCACAAGGGCAGTAGGTGAGTTACCATCGACAGGCGGTGTTGGTGTGGCTTCACAACTCTGTGCAACCGTTGTATCTTCAACTGCTTGTTCTCTGGAAGGCTGTTTGGCCGCAATATCAAGGAGGAGCTGTGCTGAACGGAGGCCTTCAGACGACGCCATCTGTCGAGAAGCTGTTGAGGTGGATGGCAGGGCACTGAGAAGAGAAATCTCCTTCTTGGGCCACTGTACGTATCTCAGCTTAGCCTGGCCCAAGCTTTGTACGTCTGCATCGACGCAGGTGTTAAATAGCAAGATGCCTTCGAAGCCAGGCATGACCTTGTCCACAAAGCACATTGCAAAACCTGGCTTTAAGGGCACACCATCCACTTGAGGTACCACATCGGTAGGTGGCTGAACCATACCTAGTGCTGCCACCAGGGGATGATGCGTCATCACGGTTACAGGCACATGTAGTTTGCATCTCACCGGGCTCGTGATGTCGTCCACAGCATATTTGCCGGTGTCTACAAGACCATCAACCGACAATGATCCACAACTACTCCTGGCTGCAGGGCACTCCCCCCTACCGGGATCAAGGTGACCGTCTCGAAGATGCTTAACGATATTGGCCGTAATATTTGTCTCTAGTGCTTTCATTTGAGCGTCATGTCTGGCCTTTTTCATTGCCTGCCTTTCAGCCTGGTCTATCGCGAAAGCCTTCTTGTGGCCAACATGGGTGCCGTACGTCCGAGACCGACCAGAGGGCTCAGGCGTAGCCAAAGCTTTTGAGAGAATGTCATCTTTCCCTCGTGCCAGAATCTCTCCGCTGTCCTTTTTATTTTTCAGCTCCAGCTGGAGATAAGACAAGTAGTACACTGAATTCAGTACACAAGGAAATATTGTGTCAGTTAAGGAGGAAACAACTTAGGTTATATATGGTTATTACCATTGTTTTATGTAACTTTTGGGTCTCGGGGTGAGTTATAACAAGTTCACCAACTTCGTTTGTTTTAGACCTCGCCCTCAAGAAGTCTCGTGCCCGTTCACCTTCAAGATCAGAGTAAGGAACCGTGCCCCCCGAAGCAACTGCTTCTTCATCCTGTTTTCTCCATATGGGCTTCGAACCAGCATATCCAAGAACCCCCATATTGTGGGGATGCTTGTTTTTACTGATGAGGGCGCTGCCGGCTTTACTCTTTGTTAGGAACTCCTCCGTCCTCCTATACTTCTTGAACTCCTTCCAGTCGTCAGGTTTAATGAAGGGGTATACAAGTGTAGCATCCCGATTTTTCTTCTGGAATTTGGAGTACAGACGGTGCCTGAAGTTACGGAACGAATCCTTTGCTTTAGAAAGAGCAGCAGCTTGAACTGCAGGCTTCCATTCCTCATTTGCGAGCTGGAACTGGCTCATTATGGCGTTGACGATGAAAGTCTTTTCTTCTGGAGTGACTTGACTCCAGTCGTCAACCGTAATGGGGACCTTTTCCCTGACTACACACCCACACAATGTCTTAAATTTCCTATGTGCCTTGACTGGTTTCAACGGGGCACCAGTTTTCTTGTCAATCATCTCCACTGTAAATGTTCCTCTTGGCTTTAGGGTTGGTTTTCTAATTCCTCGACCCCTTTGTTTCATGATAAACTGATCCTGCTGCGAGGATGAGCTCGAGGACCCTTCATCACCAGACGACAGCTCTGAATAACAGGTGAATAATAGAAGGTGGATCTAATTAAAACTAAAAGGTCCGACTTTACAGTGTGTAATACAGTTAATCAGCACAACTAACCTGTCCCAAGTGTGTCTCCGGCATGTATGAGGTCGCCGCTGTCTGCCCCTTCCTCTATTGCGGGCAAATCTGTGGCGGCAGCAGCTCCGGGAGCCAAATCAGTGGAGACGGCGGCCAGATCTGTGGCGGCAGCATCTCCGGGAGCCAAATCAGTGGAGACGGCGGCCGCGGTTGTCGCCTGAGGGGGGCATAGAGCCCACCCTCTGGGCGTCTTCGCTGACCACGGCGTCGGCGCGACGCCGTCGTAGCCTGGAGCTGCCCCGCGGCGTGGGTTGGGGGACGGCCAGGGAAGCCGTCTGCGCCGCAAGGGCGGCCCGAGTAGTCCGCATAACTAACTCAGCTGAGACCGTGGGTGGGGGACGGCCAGGGAAGCCGCCTGCGCCGCAAGGGCGGCCCGAGTAGTCCGCATAATGAACTCAGCTGAGCGTGAGTACGCCGCCGGGGGTGGTGTTGAAGACGGTGAGCGGGGGGAAATGCGAGGGGTGGTAGGTTGGTCCCCAAAGTTTAAGTCTGGAAGTAGGGTTTATGTCACATCGGCAACGGTGCATTCAAAAAAACCGTTGCCGATGTGGTATAAATAAATTATATTTCGGAATTTGAATAAACGTAGCGTTTACGGTTGAAAATTAAGAAATAACAACAGCACATTACTTTGCCAATTAAGAAATACAATTATCACTTTAGGGTACAAATTAATTTGCTCATTCTTCGTCCTCCTCTAGTAAAACTGGATCAACCTGAATATTTCCTTTGTAAATTGCCCCATCGGAGTGATCATCTCTTGCGTAAAAGCCATCTCCAGGAGCCTGTCGGTCATTGATCTGTATGCGTTCTCCAGTTGCTGGCAAGTCTTCATACTGGTTGTACTCTTCTTCATCAGTAACGTCATCCACCCCAACGATCTTCCTTTTCCCATTCATCACAACATGGCAATTTTTATGTAGTAGGTCTTTGACATAGAAGATCTGGGTGGCTTGGGTAGCTAAAACGAAAGGTTCATCTTTGTATCCCAATTCGTTGAGATTGACATATGTAGTGCCGTACTGGTCAACTTTCGCATGACCCAGTTTGACCCATTTGCATTTAAACAATGGAACCGTGAGTAATGTATCGTACTCCAGCTCCCAAATCTCCTCAATTACTCCATAGTACCAATCCTTCCTCCCATTCGGATCTACCGCTTCCACTTTAATAGAGCTATTCTGATACATGGTCTTGTTGTCTCTATTCTTTGTATAAAAGGTGTAGCCATTCAGGTCATATGCTTCCCATTTATGAACCGTAAAGTTTGGCTTTCTTGCCAAACTTTTTAAAGTCTCGTCATCATCTCCGACACAATTCGTCATCAGCCAATCAGCGAATCTCTGGCTGTGCAGTTTCAAGACTTGTGCTTCCTTCTGATTCTCTGTCAAGCCTCGGCCTCCTAGCTCAATTCTAAGTAGATCCTTGTGAGCATCCACATATGGTGTAACGACTGCAAGGTGCTGCAATACGTACAAATGTGCTTTCTCAAATAATTCACACTCTGGCCAACATGATTTATCTTTCATTAACCCTTTTCCATCTAGCCTCCCCTCATGCCTGGACAGAGGCACCCCGATAGGTCGGTGGCCATCCATGTAGCTGATGAAATACTCAACCACCTCCTCCGAAAGATATCCTTCAACGATACTTGCCTCTGGCCGATACCTGTTACGGACGTAGTGCTTGAGTATACCCATGAAGCGCTCGAACGGATACATAGTGCGCAGATACACTGGACCACATTGCTTTATCTCATAAACAATGTGTACAATTAGATGGACCATTACGTCGAAAAACGAAGGGGGGAAGAACATCTCCAGCTGGCAGATAGTCTTCACAACATCTTCTTGCAATCTGTCTAATTTGAATGGATCTATTACCTTCTGGTATATAGCGTTGAAAAAATCACATAACCTCATGAGAGCCTCTCGAACGGGTTTAGGCAACATATTTCTAATTGCCACAGGGAGCATCTGTGTCATCATCACATGGCAGTCATGTGACTTCATCCCCATCAGTTTCTTTTCTTCAAACGACACCAGAGTCCTGATGTTTGCGCAGTATGCTGACGGAACTTTCATATCATACAAGAATTGCAAGAACTCCTTCAACTCTTCCTTCGATAACTGGTAGCAAGCAGGTGGGAGGTACCACTGCCCATTAGGCTTCTCTTGTGGCTTCAACTTTTTCCTTTTATATTTCAATGCAAGAATATCCAGCCGTGAATTCATACCATCCTTCGTTTTATCCTTGTTATTCATTACACATCCAAGAACGCTTTCAGTTACGTTTTTCTCGACATGCATGACATCGATGCAATGTTGAACGTCCAGATATGCCCAATACTTCAATGCCCAGAAAACCGATCTTTTCTTCCACACTGCCTTCTCACGAGACTGGGGTTTCTTCCCCTTACCAAAAATAGTGTGTACATCCTTCGTCTGGTCATCGACATCCGCTCCTGAAAATGGTTCTGGCGTGTCATCGGTCTCAATCGTATTATCGAACGGGGCCTTCAATCTACGATACGGGTGATTCTTTGCCAAAAACCTTCGGTGCCGCATGTACACTGTCTTCCTTGAATTCGGCAGCCAAAGACTTTTTGTTCTCTCTTTGCAAGTGACACATGCAAAGGATCCCTTCAAACTCTGCCCTGACAAGTTCGCAAGTGCAGGATAATCTTGAATGGTCAGAAACAACATTGCTCTGAGATCAAACTGTTCTCTCTTGAACGCATCATACATTCTTACCCCATCCCACAGTACTTGTAGTTCTTCGACAAGTAAACTCAAGTAAACATCAATGTCATTCCCAGGTTGTTTTGGTCCTTGAATAAGCATCGACATCATGATATACCTCTTCTTCATGCACAACCAAGGAGGAAGGTTATACATTGCTAAAAGAACTGGCCAAGTGCTATGTCTGCTGCTCATGCTGCCAAAAGGATTCATTCCATCTGTACTTAGTGCAAACCTTACATTTCTGGGGTCCCTGCCAAAGTCTGGGAACTCATAATCGATAAGCCTCCACTGTGGTCCATCAGCCGGGTGTCTGAGCAGTCCATCTTTTTTCCTTTTATCGGCATGCCAACGCATCAGCTCTGACTGCTTTGGGTCTGCATACATACGCTTCAATCTGGGTATTATTGGCAAATACCACACAACCTTGTAAGGGACTCCCGTTGTGACCTCATCCTCGCCCTTGTCTCTGTCTTTTGCTAGGTTGCGTTTGTAACGAGGAAAGTTACATATGGGACAACGCCGCATATTTTCATTTTCCCCTCGGTAGAGAATACAATCATTCTTACAAGCGTGTATCTTCACGTACTCGGCTGGAATGGGGCAGATCACCCTCTTGGCATGGTAAGTGTTCGCTGGCAAGTCATTTCCAGGTGGAAGTAATAATGCGACAAGTTTTAACAGCTTTGTGAAGCTCACATCGGATGTACTACTCTCTGCCTTGTATTTCAACAATTCTAGTGTCGCATCCAACTTGCTGAGCTTGCATTCCGGATACAGAGGTTTCTTCGAGTCCGCCGACTGACAGAGGAAATTCTTTATCTCATCATTACCTTCCATATTATTCTCCAAATCATTGATCATCTGTTCTAGGTTTTTTTGTGGACCATCGGCTCTGGTTTCATCTGGATGCACATCATCATCAGCGTTGCCCAAACCATCTCTGGCATTGACTTCATGATTATCGTTGCTCAAATCATCACGGTTGTCGGCAAAGATTGCTGGTTGTTGTTCACCGTGTTTTGACCAACATGTGTACGATTCCATAAATCCCCTCAAAATAATGTGTTCTTCTATCGTTTGTCTTCTAGGCCACAAGACTTCATTCTTACAGATAACACAAGGACAAAACATCTTCGGTTCATTACTTTCTAGCATGTGTTGCGAAGCCCTGTCCAAGAATTCAACCACACCTTGTGAGAATTCAGGACTCGTGCGACCACCGTACATCCAAGCTCGATCAAGAACCATCTAGTAAAATGGCAAACTACATATGTAAGATTTATACTCCGCGCTCCTAAATCAAAATAATTAAAAAAATAAGTAGTAGGTTTTCGGGTTATACCACCGCCCCAGTAGCTGTGGAATCGGGCCCAAGCTTCCCTGCGCTGCCTCTCGACGCCGGCAACCAACGCGCTGCCTCTCGACGCCGGCAACCACCGCGCGCCTATCGACGCCCGCAGCACAGATGTAAGATCTGGACTCCGCCTCCGCCCTCGCCTCCGCCCTCGCCGCCGCCGCTCCTATCTTTCAGTCTTATGGGAATCTCCGCAGCTGGCTAACTCGACACCACTCATAGCGTTAGGTCTGGATGGAATCATCGGATACGGTCATCCATATTAACCGTTTACAATAATGAAAATAATGCATACGGACACGAAAATATGTCCGTTGCTCATATAAAGCAAACGGTTGCGGAAAGCACAACCGTTGCCGATGTGTCGCGGGTCGCGGGAGGATAGCCCTCGCGGGCGGCTTTTTCGCGCGGAAGGCTCGATTCTCCGTCGCCTAACTCCTGCCGTTTCCATAGAGGGGTATCCGATGTGTCGTTCTGTACTAGTGACTAGTGGAGCAAGAGGAGGAGAAGATGAAGGATAAACAAGCAAAGAAAGCATCAAAGAGAAAAGGAAGGTCCCAAGTAATCCTGGATTATGACTCAATGATCGCAGGAAAAGAATATGCCACATGGTTGAAGGACCCATCAAGCATTGTCCGTCCACGCCGTCGAGTCAAGAGTGTATGTCAATGTTTTATTGCTTGTAATTATCTATTTTAAGATAGTATGTCAATGTTTTATGATGACACAATTTTATGTTTACTATTTGCAGAAACTTGATCTCATCCGGGAAACACAAATAGGTGAATTTGAAGCTGCAATACAACCAAGAATAGAAGAAGAGAAGCCTAAGCAGGAGAAGAGGAAGGGAAAATAACCAATAATAGATGAAGAGAAGCCTAAGGAGAAGAAGAGGAACAAGAGGAGAAGAGGAGGAGAAGAAGAAGGGCAATACAAGAAGGCCAGGAAGGCACAAGCAAGCATGAGGCCTGGTTCACATGAGGACTGAAGCAAACAACACAAAACAAACAGCTAGTCATCCTAAATTAGCTTGCGTGTAATACTAGAGCAAAACAATTGTGGAGTATATTATGTTGTAAATTATAAGTGCTTTGCAACAGGAGAGCAATCATGTTTGCCTCAGATTTAGCTGCCTCTGATGGCCATCATCATTGGCATTGATATTCATGAGTTGTAGGAAGATACAGTTATGGTTGTGGAGTCATCAGTGAACATGAGTAATTGTATGTTTAACACGGCAAAGTTCTGTCAGCCATCAGTGAACATGAGTAAACAAGTGGATGATACCCCCAATCACATTTTCCAACCTTCCAGCCTATCCAAATGAGATTGTGCATCACAAAATTCAATGAGGTCTACCAGCCTATGTAAATGCTCATTTGCAACAACCAAATCCCCAAATTCCTACCAGTCAATGGGCAGATCGATGTTTCTCTCTCGTCACACAGGAACACGACGAGATATTGAGAACGGAAAGGGAAAGAGAGGGACCGGCGGGCTGACCTTCTCAGAGCAGGTGACACAGGGGCCGGAGGGCTACAGCGGTAGGAGGAGTTCCCCTGCGCCTTCATGACCCTGCGGTGGCCTGACGACGAGGCAGCTGAGGAGCGCGCGGGTGGACTGCGGCGCCGGCTCGGGTCCTTCTCGGCTTCCGCTGAGGCAGAGCTTGACGAGGACCAGATGGTGTTCGTGTTGATCTCTCAGCCACCGTAGCCGGCGCCGCCAACGCCGGATACCCCGATTCGTCGCCGGATTGGACCGAAAAAGCTCCAATCTTTATCAGAGGTTAGCAGCGGGTAGGTGGAGGGGAGCGCGGCGACGCGACTGGAGGTTGAGGGGACTCGGCGAAGCGAGCGGAGGTGGAGGGGAGGGAGAAGAGCGGAGCGCGTCGGCGAGTAGGAGCGGAGCGCATCGGCGGCGAGCGCGTTGGTCGCGAGTCGTCGGGTGAGAGAGAGTGAGGAAAGGAGAGGGTGGGCGACCTCTCCGTCACGGGGACCGCGGGTTTGGTCGGAAAAACATGAAGGTTTTTTTTTGCAAAAACGCCACCACGCCCATTATTTCGGGTCGGAGGGAGTAATATAAATTTTATGGAAGATTCAATTTTGTGTCAAAATTTATCTCGACAAAACGTGCGCGCTTTACAAATACTCCAAGAAATGGAAGGTGTACAAGACTGGAAAGAACTAGAGCACTTCACTAGTCACTACGTACCTGATTCTTTGACACCTGGTTTGGTACTTGGTAGTGATGGGCAAGAGGACGAGGTGACACCGACATGGGCTATATATACACGTATACAGTTTGTTGCAAAGTGAGGAGCGCGGCAGTACCTACACCTATGAGACTATCTTTACAGGGTCATGAAGGCGGAAAAAAGAGATGCTCTTCTAGTCCGGCCGAACAAAGCCATATGAGACTATTTTTCCATTCCTCAGTGCGCCATGACCGTGTTTACAATATCGATCGTCGTCGGCCACCGCGACGGCGACGGCGAGCGGCAAGGGCCAGTCACTGAGCGCAGTGTGCACCGGCCGGCCGGAGTGTGCTTGCAATGCTCACATCACCCTGCATGGTGCAGGCAGCAGCATGCATGTGCCGGGAAGCGTTTATTCCCGGGGAATGTCATGGATTTATTTATTGCGATACCGAATAAAGAAAGAGATCGAGATGCGGTTCGATGGAGGGATGGATCTTGGTTCTCGATCTGCCTGGGCTCAACAGCTCACCTCGATCTTTATTCCCTACAATAAAATAAAGAATTAATTATTAGTATTATTACACTTTGGTGACAGACACGGCCGGTGCTCCGTATTATGATGTACGTACACGCATACAGTACGTTCTCACGTGGACCTAGTACGTCGCTGTAGGATTAGTTAATTAATTAGTGTGTGATTGTCGGATGGACGCCGCACTGTTTGTACCGGTCTAATTCACCATTTTGCATCCAACGACCGATATTATTTTGACTCCGTACTAATTAATGTGTAGATAAAACAAAAATATGTTAATGCGTAGTTTTTTTGTCAATGCATGTAATAAAATTTCTTGTTAGTGCATGGATCTAAAAAAAATATTTACATAAATCTAGAAAGTATTGATAATGCATTGATATTTGAAGATTTATTGATAGTTTGTGCACGGATCGTAAAGCATTTAGACGTTTCAGATGGAGTTGCATTTTCTCGGATGGACGGCTGCTAGCGACGGCAGCCTCGCAACTCGGACGCAGCTAGTCCCGTGATGCAATTTTGTTGTGTTTTGTAGGCAAGCGTCGTGTCTCCTCGCTTGTGTGGTTTTTTTGGTCTGTTTTCCAATTAATGGCTAGCGTGTATGGATTTTGACCCATTTTTACTTTTTTAACTGGATCAACTCTATTCTATTTAACCGAACCAACAACCTTAAAGTTGAAAAAATATGCCAAGTGAAGTGTGTAGGTACGACGTACGTGGCGTGCATGCGTGAGACTGGCTTTGCCGCTGTCTAGTGAGGATAGCAATATGTCAACGGAACGGTGAGAGGTCGACGAGCGCGCCTAAGTATCGATCCGTTGCCGTTGGAGTATGACAGGGAGTGTTTGGTTGCGTAACCACCTGGGATTACGGTCGCTCTCACATGATGAATTTGCCAATATATATGGCCAGTCAAATATTTTGGTTGCCCTGATTAATTAGCTGCGTTCTCTCGCACCTGGCCAATAGTCCCGACCTAATTTGCGTACGTACGTGGTGGCACAATCCAAGTCTGCTTTCTTCCCTTTACAAACTTTTATACTCCCTCCGTCCTAAAATAAGTGTCTTAGATTTGCCAAAAAGTGGATGTATTTAGACATGTTTCAAGTCTAAATACATCCACTTTTGTGCAAATCTAAGACACTTATTTTGGACGGAGGGAGTATAAAATAGGGATAAAAGTGTACCGTATCGGAAATGGCCGATTTGCCGAGTGCTGGCTGTCTCGGTGGTCCTGTTTCAGAGATGTCGTACTCCTGAGCCTGATATTTAAAAAAAATCAAAAGCAATATCTACGAGTTTTAAATAAAAAACAATACCTAAGAGTTTTAAAAAATACCGGATGTAGCCAATGATGTACTCCACAAACATGCAAATAATTCACTTCAAATACTTTATATTTTAGGGTACAAAAAAATGAAAAAGTGTGGATCTAATCACACATTTTACCAGATTTGTTCATATTTTTAAAATGACATAAAAATCATATATAGAAGTGTGGATCTGAAAATGTTGGGCATTGACCACCTTGAAACAAACATAACTTTCCTGCAGGGGCAGTGGCAGCATGCGTAGTGGAAGGGAAAAAAAAGACGCTCTTCCAGCGGGTAGTTCCGTTTCGTTTCGTCCTCCATGCAAAGCAGCTCTGTACATACGTACGCACGTACGTGGCACGTGCATGAGCTCATGCTGTGGGGAGGTGCGCCAGGTGGACCCGCGCCAATACAATAAATAAATAAATAAAAATCGGATAGGGCTGCCAAAGTTTTAGAACCTGATTCCCGTGCCCGGGGAAGGTGCGATATTATCATCGTCGTCGTCGGCAACTCCAACGCACCGATCTATTTGGTATGTTTCTGTCCGATTTGGGAAATACGACGGTCCACTCACGCCGACACATTTGGCTGGCGTGGCTTCTATTTTTCTGTCCGCGCGGTCCCAATTCCTGCCCAAATTTGAGTCGGTTTTGCGTCAGCGCGGACACACACGGTCGACCGCGCAGAGATCACCCCTTTCCCCCTTGGCCCGTCCGCCAGCCACACGAAAAGCCCACTCCTGACTTTTCCACTCCCGCTCACTCCCAGCTCCCACCCGCAAAAACTCTATGGCCGACGATGGAGCCGCTGCCGTCGCCACCACCGCCGCAATCAAGAAGGGTCGGGCCTGCGCCAGCTTGCTGAAGCCGAAGAAGGAGCCCACCTCAGATCAAAATAAAAGGAAGGCGGAGAAGCGCAAAAATCGGAGGCACAACTTGAAGAACAAGCCGTAGCCGCGCAGCTAAAGGCCGCTGCAAAGGCCTCCGCCGACACAGAAGCCCTTGCCGCCAAAGCCACCACGGCCGCCCTCATCATTCTTGGCTCGGTCGCGGCTAGCTCGGCGTCATCGGCCAAACCACCGAGGTGGCCGTCGCCGGCCATCTCCACGACGCCCTCGCCCACGTATGGGTTCCTGCCCGACACATGGACCTGACGCTGTCCTTTGCCGACCTAAAGGGAAAAAAAAGGGACAAAAAATTGTGTCCAAAATGGGTCCGAGGCGTAAGAGTTGTCCTTAGGAACGGCAAAATCAGCACACCGGCCGGAGTCCATGCTCACATGCTGCAAAAGCGTTTATTCCCCGGGAATGTCTTGAGCAGCTAGCTGGCGTTGATAAATAGATATATTATTGCCACGAAAAAACAAAGGAAAAGGTTCGATTGCGCGTGGATGGATTTTGATTCTCGATCTACCGGGGCTGGGCTCACATCCATCGACGTCTCTATAAACAAATGTATCTCTCCATGACACCACATATAAACAATGAAATGATTATTCCACTTGTGGGGCAGCCAGTGCCCAGTGGTACTCCGTATGCTACGTAAGTACGTTCTGACGTGAACGCAGTAGTCGACGTATAATAATTAATTAATCAATGTGATTACTTGTCGTCACTGTTATAAGCAGTGATTTCAACATATCACCGGCCTGATCATCGATCGTGCTTAATTAGTCCAGTACTACTACAAGTGGCTAAGAGTAAAGCACCGCACGTAAACGAAACGAGATTGCTCTCTTTGGCCGGCCTCTAGATGCGGTCTCTCAGTTTTCTCCTCAAAAAAGAAAGCTCCCTCCGCTTAAATGTAGCCCTTTAACATTTTCTGGTCTACATACATATAGACATGTACTCCCTCCGTTCCAAATTACTTGACTTGGGTTTGTTCAAATACGGATGTATCTATACTTGTTTAGTGTCTAGATACATCCGTATTTGGACAAACCCAAGTCAAGTAATTCGGAACGGAGCACTACAGCAGAGCTAACCTGTGCCGACGGCCAAACCCTGTGCCGACGGGTTTTTATCGGGGCCGTCGGCACAGGCGCCCTACGAGGCCACCCACGAAGCTGGCCGTCGGCACATATATCCCCGTCGGCACAGCCAAGCTATGCCGACGGTGACCGTCAGCACAAATACCGCCGTCGGCACAGGTGCCCGTCGACTAAAAGGTGACGTCGACACAACCCTGTGCCGACGGTAAACACCGTCGGCACAGGTTCCTTTTTTTTCTTTTACCTCGTGCAGCCGAGCAACCCTGTGCCGACGGTAAAAACCGTCGGCACAGGTTCCATTATTTTTTTACCTAGTACACCATGTATCCGCACCAACCTATGCCGACGGTTTTACCGTCGGCACAGGTTACCCATTTTTTTTCTTCATTTTTATGTATCTATTTATTACTCTCAATTAAATTTAATATGTTTTTATTCATATCTATATGTATATAGCTACGCCGAATAGCGGTCTCCACCCACATAAAATAACGTCGCGAATCTTGTCTCTCGGAAGTATTGTATGTGAATCTTGTCTCTCTTACAATCTTGTGTCGATTTGTGATAAAAGTTGGTTTCTCATGTTCGTATGGCCTAACCTAACACAACCAAGCAAAAAATTCCACTGGGCTACCCCCTTTCGACGCACGTCTATGGGGGTAGACGGAAACGTTAGGGTTTTTCCAGCGGATTCAGGGTTTCGCCGAAGCGGGGCCCCGGAGCGTCGGAACCCCACCCAAACGTAGGTTGTGCCATACCATATGTATACAAGTGTGTTGTGTGTTTCAAATGTCCAAGAATCTACTCCTAGGTGTGACCGACATCACCGGCTTCACTTTCTCTCTACTAAGTGTGTGGACTTATAGCTGAAAACTCCCGTTCCGGGCGAAACGGGGGCAATCCAACGGCTCAGAAGCGCTCGAAAGAAACACACCGCTGATCCAACGGCTCACAAGTGCTGGAAGGAAACACACGATCCGTGTGCTTCTTCCTGATTGGGCATACTACAGCTCACAAGCCCTGAAAAGAAACACACACCGCTGATCCAACGGCTCACAAGCGCTCGAAAGAAACACACCGCTGATCCAATGGCTCACAAGTGCTGGAAGGAAACACACGATCTGTGTGCTTCTTCCTGATAGGGCATACTACAGCTCACAAGCCCTGAAAAGAAACACACCGCTGATCCAACGGCTCACAAGCGCTCGAAAGAAACACACCGCTGATCCAACGGCTTCGCGTGGTGCTTCGACTTCTCCTGGAGCTTCGCCTTCTTCTGGTGGTTCTACTGCTGCGCCGAGCCGTCGATCGCCTGTGTTCACCCGGGGAGACATGGGGTACACCCCGTCGCCGCCGCAATAGATGTAGGGCTCGATGATCTAGACATCTAGCTATGTATGATGATGGTCCTATGTGTGTATCTACTTGATGATATAGCATTTTGCTTGATGATATTGCTTTCGGATGATATATGGAGCTACGTGTGATCTTGTTTGTGATGAAATTGTCTGGATTTTATATTTTATTTTCTGCTATTTTTGCTGCAAAAACCAGCGCTGCAACCGAACCGCAAAAAAAAAAAATCTGGGACGAACTGGTATTACCGTCGGCACAACCCCTCGCCAGGACGTCCCAGGGGACGCCACGTGCAAACCTGTGCCGACGGTACTACCGTCGGCACAGCTTCTCAGGCGAGCTCGGCCACGTGGGACCCACCGAACCTACGCCGACGGAATTTGTGCCGACGGGCATTTTTTCACCGTAGGCGCCCCCTATGCCGACGGGAAAACTCTGTGCCGACGGGCAAAAAACCTGTGCCTACGGGCACCTACGCCGACGGCCCTGTGCACAGCCCTGTGCCGACGGGGAAGGTGTCTGTGCCGACGGTTATTTACCATCGACACAGAGGGCGCGTGCTGTAGTGGAGGGAGTATTAGTGTAAGATTCATTTGAATCTTACATAAAAAATATCTAGATACATGTGATATTAAAAACGGAGTAGTAAGAGATATAAAAACCACGGTACTTACGTGGCGCGAATCATGAGGGGGAGTGCATGCATGTCGGACCAAAAGGGCGGATCGATCGACCGGTCCCCGTCGTTTTTTTATATCACCGGTCTCCATTGTTGCATGACAGCATGAATCGATTCTAGCTATAATTAATTCCGTGATAGCCTCACCCATCCGATCGAACAGATGATTAAGATTAACTTAGTACAGAACATATCCGAAATATAAAGTTGTAATGACTTTGTTCGATGCGATTCGGTGGCTTTCACATGATATACTACTCCCTCCGTTCCATTTTAATTGATGTCTTATTCACCACATGTACTATTAGTTTGCTCAATGCAACTTACCAATGGCCACTTGGCCAGTCGGCCGGAATAATACTTACTTTAGGTGTTGCATCGCATACAGCAGCAGCGGCGCCTCCCGAAACTGCCAGTAGCTTCGGCTTATAATCTGCGTATGCGTATGTGGTGGCATGCATGCACAGTCGAAGCCCACTCGGCAGTATACCATTTCGCTGGGAATAAACCACTTTGTCTGCCGAAAAGCGGTAACGAAACCGGAGAGCCCAACACTTTTGAAGTCTTTTGGTCGGGATGATGGAAAGACGTGGCATACATTATGAAAACGACCAGAAATATCTAGGCTGTGATGCCGGCCGGGCTGCTGGCGGCGGATGCGTGTCTACCCTTCGGAAAACATGCATAATCATGGCCGGTAATCTCATGGATGTGGCTTGTGATCACTGTCGAGTAAAATACACAATAATGAAGGGAGAACTTAATTTCCCTGTGTCGTCAACCAGCTGGTAATTAATAAGACAAATGCAAGCTGTGGCCGTATGCATGCACGTGCAAAGGTGTTACCGTACATGTGCATGTAGCTGTGGAGAGAATGATCGCACAAGTATGCCGATCCAAGGAGTACAATAATTTAATTCGTTAAAGCTACAGTAGCAACTAGGCCAATCGATGAAGAGAAGGAGAAGTTGAAAAGGATCAAGGAAAGCTAGTCACATACTCCTGCATGCATTGCATGACAGAGTGCAACTAAAAAGCAGTTTATACGCTTGGTTGTTTCACAAAGTCACGCGGTCGAATTATATCAAGAAACCAACAGCAGTGCACGCATGCACATCGCAATCCCAAACAAAAAAAATTAGATAAAAGGCCGAACCGGCCCAAGGTTAAATTAATAACGTGATACGCAATGCTTAACCCGGCATACAACACAACCCTGCACCCACACAAGAAACAGAGCTACTAGGCGATTACAGGTAAACACCACTGTCCACACCGGCAGACAGGCTCAACAGGGAGGCCACAAAGAGGGACGCCGAGGAGATCATAGGCGAACACCGACGATCACCGTCACAGACATACAAAGCTGCAGACATGCTCAACAAGGAGGCCTCAGAGAGGGACGCCGAGAAGATTACAGGTGAAGGCGATCACCGCCACTGACACGCATAACTGCAGACATGCACCAAGAAGCCCCACACAAGACACGTCGATGTGCAGAAGAAGCTATAGACCTCGCCGGAGAGAGATTGGCGAGAGGCTGCCAGCTGCAACCAATGCCTCTCAACCTCCGGGAAGTAACAAACCGTGTACTCCAAGGCGGCATCTTCAAGAAGATCCCAACGCGAAGGCGTCGCCGCCGCCCGATCCAAAGATCTGAGGTTTTCACCCGGAGCATGTTGGAGGACCGATAGAGCCGCAACGACGCCTTCACGAACGGATCGACGTCCGAGGACGTCGACACTGTGGTCTAGGATGATCCCGGACAAAGGTTTCCCTTTGGCATAGACTCTAGGCCTCCCACACAGGTCTCGGAACGCCGCATAGACGACCTCCACACCGCTGCCACAAGAAGTCGCTTGTCAATCACCACGCCGCCCGCATGGCCACGGTCACCAACCAGCACCAGAACCGCCGGCACTGCGGCCGTCAACCGACGCGGTTCCCACCGTCCAGGGTCGCCACCCCGGCGTCATAACTCCTCGCACCACCGAACGAAGCTGAAAAACGAGCACCACCGCGGCGGCCAGGACCCGAACCTGACCCCGACTGACGGCCTCACTGGCATCCTCAGGCACACCACCGCGCAGGACCCACGGGTCTCCCGAGAGATTGGTCCAGCAACAGCCCCCATGGCTGATGCCGGCGCCAGATCTGGAGGGTGAGAGGTGGCCAGCCATGAAGTCCATTGAGGGAGAGCGACGTCCTGCAGCCACCACACCTGCGAGGAACGGCCGCAACTGAGGTGGACAAATGGGCTCGCTAGGGCCCGGGGCCGCAAGGCCATAGCTCGTGCCCGCGACTGCACCGTCGTCCTCGTCTTCAATCCTTCCGACGAGAGCAGCAGAGCACCGCCGCCATTCAGATCCACCGCCACTTCGTTGGACCAGCCGAACCCCAGCGGTACTCGCGCTCTACTGGCCCGCTGCGCGAGGAGGGAGCCTCGCCGCTGCCGTCAACCGCACGGTCCCATCCCGACGGTCACCGCTGGCGGCGGCGAGGGAGGGGAAGGAGGAGGAGCGGAGGTTGGGCTAGGATTAGGGTCGCCTCCGGAGTCGCCCAGGAGAGCGGCCCGGGAGGCAGTTTCGAGTCAAAATTTGCACAATCCCCACCCCCAACCAAATCCGAGTACGACGTCGTCACTAGTAAAAAGATCCGGGAGAGACTTGTGTAGGATCTGTTCTTTAATTGAGATAATAGGATCATGTCACAAAAAGCATATATACAAATTATTTAAAAATCTGAAAAAAGTACACAACATACTTACAGGCTGTTTGTACAACCAAAAAAAATTTAGCTCAAAATTCGACCTATAGTTAGAGAAACAAAAATGGTAAACTACACTGTGAATAGTGTCAGATTTGAGCGAAAAGTGTTACGCCGAAATTTCTCCTTTTGCCTCTCTAAGTATAGGTTGAATTTGAAGCTGCCAATTTTTGACGTCACATATATAACATAGATGCGTGCTATCAATTTTTTGATAATATTTAAACTTGTTTTATCCATTCAAAAAATTGATCTCATATAGATCCTACCCAAATTTGCCCCCACAAAGATCCAAGCTGCATATGCAACGATCTCTCTTGGATCGATGGAGCATATTTTGTTCCGGGACGAGGGAATCTCAGGAAACGGTCAGTACGTTGGAACATGGCTTTTGTTGGACAAGGGAAATGCCAAGAGCTACGAGCTGCAGCCTACTGTGGCTTTTTATTTTTGGATCATGTGTCTGCAAAGCCTGCAAATTTTTAACATTTCAAAGTTAGCAGGGGCACGTGTGCGGCTGCATGGTTCCGTGTTGCGTTCCCGGAGCAGAGCGCCGCCACCTGCCTGCGCGACATGGCCGGTGGCCCGCGAAGAGGACGAAGCAACAGGCCGGGCCCGGCTGGCCGGGTAGGCGGCGCGCACACGCAGCTGGCGCCGACTTCCGACGTGGACCTGACGTCGACCGCCGGCCGGTAGAGGGAAACTAGCTAGCGACAGAGGTTGACGACGACGTGGTTGGTGTGTGACGTTAACGGTGCATGCGAGAGTGATAACCTTGTGATCAATCGCTCCTCGATTATGATTTGCAGAATTTTGATCTGAGAGCACCGTGTGACGTTGCACAGAAAAATTAACCGCAGCCTGGTGTTCAATACTACATTCGCGAACTGAGCCTAGCTCAGCTGGTTTGGTTCCTTATGGTGAAACCGGCCCACCCAGATTCAAGTCCCAAACTTGACATGGGTGCTCGCATTTTCTTAGTTTTTTCAGGATTTAACCGGTGCTATGCTTTCAGTGGTAGGTGACGTGCCCGTCAACAGCGAGGCGTCCGTGGTGACTTCGTCAACCTCAAGATCTGCTGGACCAGTCTCTCGGAGGTGCTCATAGGGATAGGGTTTGCATGTGTGCGTTCATAGGGGTGTCTGTACGTGCGTGTTTGTGAGCGTCTGCGTCTGTACTGTGTTTCTCAAAAAAAAAAAAATACTACATTCGTTAACTAGTGAATAATACAAACCAAATTTTGCTAGTACCTGCATATTCTACCGTATCTTGAAACATAAGCAGTATCTCTTCTATCTAAATTTAAAGGAAATATGGACAAATAATCAACAAGAGTAATTATAAGACGCCAAATGTAACGGGACACGAGGTCAAAACTTTTGCTTTCGCATGGAGAAATTAATAGGCAATCACTGATTCACTGTGACGTCCCTTTGCTCCAAATTCAGCGGCCGACGAGGTGAAGTTCAAGTTGGCTCCAAATTAATTTTTGTGTTTGACCGCGACGGGACGTTCGTCCTATGCATCGTCATATCGTCGCTCGATCTCTTTGCAGTCTTCAACGTCTACGTACCCACCATGACGTCGCTACGGACCAAACCGTGACATTTCTTACACACGCAAGCTTAACAGAACAAAAACATCGTTGCTTTCAGTTTTCGTCCGTCCGCCTGTGGGTTTCGAACCACAGAGTAACGGTAAAAGTATAGTTTATGCGAGTAGGAGTGTAGCATAGTTTAGGCCTGTGACTACGCAAGAAGTTCGACCATGCAAAATTTCGGCATATCTTAAAAAAAAATCTCTAGTCAAAGAAGTATGAGCTACAAAAAAAAAAAAATCTAGTCAAAATTTCGGCACATCTACAATTTTTTTTCTTGCGTAGCTCATACTACGCAAGAAGTATGAGCTAGTGCATAGCAAAGATTGTCGGCTCAACATCTCTAGTCACGAATGCATGGCTGGATCAACCTTCAAAAAAAAAAAAAAACCATGGACGGATCGACACGGCGAGCTCGCGAATATATAAATGAAGGAGATCAACTGGCTAAACAACATTTTTAATCGTAGTAATATGGTTTGAGTACATAACATAGTCTTCCTAAACACATAGCGATTTTTTCCAAGAGGTCTCACCTCTTGGTAGAAATCCTACATAATTGTAGTGAAACTAATCCATATGAATTTCGAAAGATTTCATTCCTTTTAATGAGACGAATTCTATAGAATTGTTTTTTATAGAATGAGATCCTATACAGTTATTTTGTAAATCTTTTTAACCAAAGAGGTCCTAAACATTGTAAAAATTATACAACTTCATCGCACATAGGTAGAGCCCAGCTTATGTCCAGCTTCAAAAATAAGGATAGCTGAAGAGTCCGAGGAGTGAAGAGTGTAAAATTAAAAAAAAAAAACAGATTTGTCAAGATTTATATTTTTGTGAAGGCCAAAATACATACTATTTCGGGTTGAAATTTGTAAGTCAATGGAAACACCTTGGATTTCTTTTCTGACTTTTATGAAAATTTGAAAGATCAATTTCAAAAAAATTCAAAAAATAGCTCGTTGATGCGCGTCCACCAAAGTGCTAGAACAAGGTTATAAACGTCATATTTGATTGTATGTACTTGGGGTTGGGATGAATGTATCCGAAAGTAGCTCTGTTCATGCCAACACAGCACACGCACCGTGGCCACATGCATGCATCATTCATGTACACATGCATTCTTGATTGGCAGTGCGCTACAAGTGGCTTCCAACAAATCATCTCGACGCCAAGTGCGTGCAATGTAAGGAATCAAGGAAACCGATGGATGGACGTGAATACAGAAAGGCTCAATTAGATCGATGAAGTAGTACTGTTTTCCAAGATAAACAGTTGTGATGCAACATCATTCGTACGTACCCCCTTTATATTGTGGGTCGGGTCATTGACAGGTTATCTAGAGCTAGACCATGATGCGGGTGTAGGAAATGTAGTTTTGGCTCCCGATCCCTGATTGAGTAGAAAATAAAAAATGTAAATATTTTTTAAAAATATGGAAAAAGTGTGAGTAAGCACATTCACGTGTCATACGTACCGTTTCATAATGAAGTACTAGCGGTGCTCTATGCGAAAGAACGAAATCAGCGCTAAAACATATTCTTAAATCCAATGTTGGCCTTTGAATGGTTCTTTTCGCACATGATAGCACAAATGTCATTTCACAGCCAAACTTTATACATATGTAGAACACCGGGATATGTTTGCTGCCACTTTTACAAACCCACTCTCGCTTTCCCCTCCCCTGCTACAGTGTTCCCAGGCGAAATAAGGGCGACCGCGCGTCTCGGAGCGCCGCCGGCGGATCTGTTGCTCCCCTCCGCCTCCGGCGCCCGTTTCGGCGCCGTGAGGTGGGGGGGAGCCTTGGCTCTGTCCGTGTGTGTAGGTAGGGGTGTTTTAGTAGGTGTGTGTGCCCGGTTGGCGCCGGCGAAGACGGTGGCGGCGGCGCTGGTACATAGGGCTTCGTCCTCTCCCTCCTTTCCCCGTTCCGGCCTTGTGGCCGGGGAGGTCGTGGAGGTTTCCGCCAGGCGCGGTGCTCCGCGTGTGTTCCTCTGGCTGGCTGTGGTAGCAGGGGGAGAAGACGGTGGTGCTCGGCGTGCTGTTTTGGTGGTGGAGTGGTTGGTGGTGTTGTTCTTCGTCTTCGGCGTCTCTGCTCCGGCCGGCCTCGGTGGCGAGGGGAGCGGTGTCTGCCGGAGCGTGGGTGGTGCGGCTGGTGGGCCTCGACGGCGCTGCGTCGGCTGGATGGAAGGTGGTGCTGGTGTGAGGGTGCTGTGGCCGTGTCCGTTCAGCGAGCTCAGATACCGTCGCGCGGCGGCGGTTGGATTTTGCGGCCGTCTACTCAAGGTGGTGGTGCCCTTCTCCGGCGGCTGGTGGTACGGCGGCGCTGGCGCTGTCTAGGTTTCTCGGGAGAGAGCTGGTGGACCTGATCGTGATCTTTCCAGGAGGCTCGGGGTGCTGTGTGCTTTTTGCAGGGACTCAGTTGTAATTTCTGTTCTTTGTTGGATCGCCTTGTAATTTGTACTCAGCTTCCTGTATTTGCATCAGGTCCTTTCCTCAAAAAAAAAATGTTTGCTGCCACTTTTTTCACAAATTTTTAAACGTTTTTTCTGAATTTTCTACTAAACAAGAAGCACATGAGTTTGGGAGCCATTTTAGTTTCTGGCGTGCATGCGCGTACGGAAGCGTCCCTACTCCTACAGAATAGTACTGTACGTACGTACTGCTGGTACTTGCAATAAAAAAACTCGTTTCTTTTCCCTTGTTTAGGATTATTCACACTTGACCCACAACCGTCGTTGGACAACAAGTTTGAAAAAGACCGGTCGAAATCAGTGTACGTGTGCCGGGGCAATAATGGAGAGAGTCTCAAGATTGAAACGTCTTTCGTTGGTTAATCAATTTGAAAATCCACTTCATTGATTGATCATTCGATCGAGTTCAATGAATTCGCCCAAGATCCGGCGAGCTACGGCAAGAGGTCTCCATTGATTGATTATTTTTCAGTTGGAGTGGAGGCAAGGTGTGGAGCGGCACGTGTGCGGTTGCATGGTGGCAAGCATTCCCAGAGCACACCACCTGGAACCATTTTGGCTGCCCTGCCTACATGCACGAGAAGACAAGGCAACAAACAAAGCCCACCCACCCTGTCCTAGTCAGTCTCGGACAGACGCGCCGACCTCGACGTGTACTTGACGTGGATCGAGTAGCAAAAGCCTGCGTCTCACATGTATTTCTTTTTTTGCCTAAATGGCCCTTAAGAACCTTCAGCTAGTTTTATCCCTTGGTATAACTTTTCAGGCACATATAACCCTTTAGAAAACGCCATGGGTTTAGTTGTTCAGAAAATCTCAGAGGCACTCAAAATTTCAGAAAACGACATACACTTTGGCTTGTGCCGAGCTTGAAAACGTATTTTTTTTTAAATCATTTGGGATAAGACATTTGAGAAACGTAATTTTTTAAAAATCATTTAGTCTAAGATGTTTTAAGAATCTCAAAATACGTCAACTGATATGGCGTATTCTGAGATTTTCAAAACGTTTAAACCCATGACGTTTTAGGGAAAATGCCATATGTGACTGGAAGTTATTCGAAACTACGGTGAAGATTAGCTTAAGCGTCATTAAGTAAAAAAAATATACCCCTAACATGGTTGATGGGTGGTGTTCATCAATGGAATTAACCGGTTCCAGACGAACGGACCGGTTTACCCGGTCGGGCACAGGCAATCTTGTCGCTCGTTCGTCCGAGGATGTTGCTTTGCAACGATGGAACTGTGTATCCATTTGGCTCAACCCAAGGGGCTGGTGACCCAGTCCCTGACTGTAGTTTTCCAAAAAAAAAACGTGAAAGTCAATTTTTCTACTCCCTCCGTTCGGAAAAGGATGTCACAAAAATGATCTATCTATAGTTCATTTTTGTGACATCCTTTTGCGAACGGAGGGAGTAGGAATTTCTGTCAGACTGTGAGAGAGATGCAGCTAACCCAATCTGAAATTCAGGACCGCAGGTCCAGCATAGGGTCGATTTGGGCTGTACTCGGCCGAATGATCTCAGACCAGTGCAGATTGCGTGTTGTGGGCCTGATCATGTGCTCACTCAATTGTACGTGCAGTATTCTGTCGGCCTGTTAACATGGCCATGCACTCAAAATCTGGGGCCCTAAAGAAAAGGAGTAGCAATGTTTGTAGTACTAGTTTTTTTTTTATGCGATGGTAGTAGTGTATATATTTTATGGATGAGACTTTCCTTTTTTTTCGAAACACGGTAGAATGCTCACATACACGTGCACACACTTATTTGTATGAATGCACGCACGCACACTCTAGCTCTATGAGCATCTCCGATAGCTGAAGACGTTTGTACCTGCGTCTGAATGGACAGGAAAAGACCGATTAATCTTAGCGCCCACACCAAGATCCTGGCGGTCCAACCCTAGAGTTAAGAACCCGACACTATATTCTCTAGTTGACAAAGTGCCGCAAGGGAAAAATTAGCGAAATGCCCGGCGGAAAGCTTTGCGTCTATGCCACGGGTGAGGCCAGGATTGTATGCCACAACCACCAATCAGTTGGAATCAAAAGCCTAGTGTAAATAAGCGCCTCCATTGTATCTGCCCTTATACCCGCACAAAAAATGCCGGTATAACACTGGAAACCATTATTAGTCCGTCTTATCTCTACAATATAATATTGTTTGAGGAGGTGTTGGTACGTTTTTCACTTTTCCGGTTTTACCCTTGTATATTAGAAAATATTACGCCCTCTGCCACCGCTAAATGAGATATACCGGTTCGGTTTTCATCTGGAAAAGAAGAAAAATCCCCAATTGTGAGCATCCACGACCGCTTCATTGACACGCTCCCCGTCCAAACCTACAAGGGATGCGCCGCCTCCCAGCACCGCCTCCCAGCATCGACCGTCGTGGCTGCTCTCTCCAGCGGCGCATGGAGGACAAGGAGGAGCTCGGCCTCCTGCCGGCGGAGCATGGAGAAGATGGAGAAGTTCGGCCTCCTGCCAGTGGCGCATGGAGGAGGAAGAGCATGGCCTCACCTCGCGCGTCGTGCCTGCTCTTGTCAGAGGCGCATGGAGGAGAAGGAGGAGCTTGGGCCGCCTCACGTGGGCAGAGGAGAGTCAAATCGAGCTGCCGAGATCAAGTCCGGACGGTAAAGCACCGTCCAGCAGGGGCTCGTGTCGCGCTTCTCTCGGTTGAGATGCTGCCGGCTTGTGTTCGTCCATCGAGGCGACTAGACGTCCGTCGAGGCAGCGAGCTCACAGCTCTGCATATGCTGTCAAGTTGCAGTGCCTGCTCGCGCCTGCCTGCTAGTCTCGTCCAAATCTCAAAGGTTTCATATAATCTTACAACGCCTCCTAATCTTGTCTGGTTGCTGCGAATAAGGAATTATGGGAGAAAAATTGAGATTGGGGCTTGCACGTGAAGAGGGATTGAGAAATTCGGTAGACTTGGACAGAGAAGGAAAATTGGACTATCTCTAGCTCGATGTCCCAGTTTTTCTACCAAATGGGTGAGTGCCAAATAGATGAATGGTTGTGGGGTTAGAAAATATCACTCCTGTTATTACGAACCTAATCATGGTCTAATTGATCCAGAGAAGAAAACCAGTTCCAGTATAAAAATTGTTACAGTATTTTGTTTTGGTACCAAGTTTGATTTTTAAGTCAACAAATTGTTTGCGTTTGTTCAGAGCCTGAATATTGAAACCTTGATTGCACATATATGTCGAGGATCATAATGCCAAGGTGGTGCCCTTTGGGTCTATGATAGAAGCTAGCTGCATAAGCTAGAAGTTCAGATATGGCATCTTAAAGGTTTGACGACTACAAAGATTATGATCTACTTTCTTACAAAGATGACGGCTAGACCTTTGACAATCCTATGTCCCTTCTTGTGGGTGTTAATGTCAGTCCAATATCATTACTGTTAGTTGGATTAAATGGAATTGCGGTCGTGGTACTTCATCCATGAAATCAATTTTCTTCCGTGTAGAAATGGTTCATTTCATACTTGTAGCAAATATTTTATCTTTGCTTCAAATACTTTATTTAAAAGCAACTTTCCTTGGGCTACTTATAAAATTCAAGCAAGGTTGCACCCGGGAAAAGAGAAGTGTGAAGATACTGGACTTGAGGTTCATGTGCATGTTGGTAATAAAAAACTATATGTTATTATTTTATGTTTACATGTTATTATTCATTTGTGTGCTTTCTTTTGTAAAGTTCATACAGCTCTAAACAAATATATCGTTCAGTGTTTACATGTAAATTATAGAGCTTCACTGTTTTTCATGAAAATTCAGGTTACAGCATAGCTAACGAGTGTGCTAAAATGCTTTGGGTTCACGAGACAATGGACATGAAAACATATGTGAGTAAAATCATCCGAGATATTCCTATTTCTTGTGGAGACCGTAAATAATAGCATCAAAAGATTTAGCGTAAATTTATAGTGCCCGATAGGAAGAGACATAAATGTTTGGGAATGTTTTTGTTACCCGTAGCAAGTCATAGATATATATTTCTTCTAGTAGATCAACACCAAAACATTCACATTAAACAACACTTTCAGACCACCGGCCTAGCAACAAACAGTTGCAAAGCTATGAACATGCCTCCGGACGCATGTTTCGCATCTCGGGCCATATGTTTATTCATCCGTCCGTGCAACAGTAACCCGTACCAACCAAAAGCATGATATCACCAATTCACCATTGAGAAGATCGCTTCAGCAGTGGATTCAGATCTCTTTCTTCCCCCTTTGCTAGCAGCATGCGTACGTCGATCGATCGAGAATGTTCTGGTGCTTTCGATTGTCCAACGATGCAGTACTACGCACCGCAGGAATTGTGTAATGAAATACTATGAGCATTGTGCATGGTGGGGCCGGCTGTGCCACTCTAGATGATTGCTTCTAGGTAGAGAGTTAGGGACCGATCAATAGCAGATCGAGCTAATTGAGTTATCGGTTCCTGATGTCCTCTCGTGCAAAGTGAAAGAGATCGATCTCCTTTAATTTTATTTATGTAAGAAGGAAGTGCTAGCTATCTTTTAGTTTCCTTTAGTAAGCTACAAGAAGGAAGACAGAAGGACTGTGTGTCTGTCTGCAGAATATGCACACCTAGCAAACCATTTTCAAATGCCGGCACTGGGGATTTGTCTACCGGCCTACTGCACTAGGTTCACCGCTTTGGATTTTTGTACATGCTGTTTTTAGCAAAATCCGTGTTTTAATTCTCTGTTTGCATATTTGGGACACATTATATCTAAAATGGACCAACCTAGTACCTACTAGGATGACTCACATCCTCGCATCGATCCAGACGATGATGTTTTCCGATGGAACTAACATTCGAAAGTTCAATAAAATATATGAGGGGTTAATTAATCCAAATTCTTGATTTCTTGATAAACTATTTTGATGCTCAATTTTTCATCAAAGATTAAGATTTATACTTGGTATATCTCTCGGGAAGTAATTTTTGACAAAACAAAATCTAGGCGCAACTTGTAGAGGAGACTTTTTTTTGTGAAAATAAACTTTTTAGAATATGAGTATTTGTTTCATAGGATCTTATATAAGATGATTTCCGTACTTGAATACTCAAATTAGTTTTGTGTGCACATTTCTTATTTGCTTCTTCTCAAATTTAGTGCTTTTGTGTGCACATGATCGCACGGCGACAGATATAGTGAAAAAAGGAGTACTATCATCTTTAGTTATGTAATATATTTTATTATTAGTTTATTTTGCCAAATGGTATTATGTATATTGATGGGAAAATTTGCCTATAATTTATTTTCCTAACTTGAACACTAATCCAAGTATGCATGGCTGCTAGCTATTTGTCAGCTTTAGCTCAAATAACATTTGCCAGCTTGAACTTGCGCGGACAGTGGACGCTAATCTGTGGGCGATGTATACGTGTGCAAAGAACATCTTTTTGCACATGATTTGTGCATGGAGTATCCCCAACATAAACTACAGCCAAAGTCTTTGTGTGGCAATACATCCACTGAAACCAAGATTAAGAAATCATTATCACAAGTGCCGCATTAGCAATGCCACAACAGTGCTGTTCGTAATCGTTTTAAGTAACCAAGACACAAATCGTAGACTGGGATAAAGTCCGCCAGTTGTACAATAATGGTACTATGTGGTGAGAGACCATAGGCCGTGTGTGGCTCCTGTCAAGCCACCACTAAGCAAATCACCTGGCGATGCTTCCAGCTACATATTTTAACTCTTGGATTTGTACAAACAAAGGTGACACTTGGAGCCTCTCAAGCTGCTCATCAGATTTGATAAAATTGTTTAACCGGATGTCGGATTTGATGCGATCTAGTTTGTTTTACGCTTGTGTTTTTCCTTCTTTGGGGAATAAAGGCAAGAACCATCACGAGATACACTTTACAGTAGATACAGATCACCTCGAACGGGAAGGAGATCTTGTATCGGTTTAAGTAATGTACACCAATACGATCTTGGCATGTTCTTTCATATACCTCTGAGCATCAGTGAGGTACTATGCTGGATGAACACAGAGAACAGGTGTCTAGTTGCACGCTTTGTCATTAACATGTCACTTTCAGGAAGTTCAGAATTAACACCAACAAAAAGTAAAGTGGGTAACTCGATCGATCTAATCAATCACCATGGAAAATATTTCTACATATATAGTTACATAGTCATTGGATAAGTTTGTCGTGTTTCACTCGCAGTCATTTTCCTTCTTTTGGAGACTGAAAACCCCTTTAAGACTTTGGCTCATTCTAGACAAGCACACACACACACACATCATATATACACCACACGTATTTGTTCCGTGCATTTGCATTTGATCAGCTTTAGCTATACTATACTCTAGGCTTGTAAAGCTTACATGATTACCTAGCAAGCTAGGTAGGTTGCCAGGGCACGTTGACGCCGACTCTGACTGGGCTGATGAGCACGATGGAGTTCTTCACTTCACTGAGAAAAACTTCAGATGAGTCGATCTCGACCGAGTTAGGCCTTGCATCTGGCCTCTGTGCGATGGCCAGGTGTACATACGCGTGGTCAAACTAAAAACAGTGCACTCGGTCGAAATTCTTTCTCCAGTTCTTCTTCAGTTCCCTCTGCGTCTGCAACACTGCATATATGCTTTCGGTGGATGGAGACACGCACAAATGCGCATCCACGCGTGTATATATATGCTCGTACGATCTATTACAGCATATTAAAATTTAAAGAGATTAATGCCGTGTTTTGCTGGACACCTATGCGGCCTAACAATTAAGTAAGGCGAGGACTAACAGTGGCAGTAGCTGCGGCTGCTGCATCTTCCTCGTTTCGTCTTTGATCGATCGTCCGTCCGTCAGTCTAAAAGCTTCTCCAGGGAAAACGGTTGTTTAATCGAGTCTTTTCTAGGCCATTTGTTCCTGTCTGGGCTCCTTTTTCGCTGTATGTTTATCTACCTAGCTATCCTGCTGCAGATGGCGGCATGGTTATCTTATTCTTCATGCTGCGGCAGCACATAGAACATTCATGATAATAGATCTGATTCTTGGAACAGGTGGATATTTTAGGGGGCCTAGCTCGATGTACAGGTACTTGGACTGCATATATACAAGCAAACGAGTAGCCATTGTTCTACTTCCATATGATTTATCTGTATCAATTCTTTAAGCCATGCGAGAAGTATATATATAATCATGTGTAATGATGTTCTTCAGGAGGGCTTAAATTTTCTGAACCTAGTTTTTGGCTCGTTCCGTAGGATCAATGCATTTTATGTGTTTCCTTTGTGTTATATTGAAACAATCGTCATGTGCTTTATTTGTGTTCTTCAATCAAGTATTTTGCACTTGCATTATTTTCAGATATTGTGTGTATTTTATTCACGTATTTTCCATTCTTATGACCCAACGAGACCAGCTAGCCTCCCATAGAAAAACAAATGCTCCGGAGAGAGTTTAGGTTCTCGTCAAATCATTCTCAAGTTTCTCTAATTCGGGTTTCTCTAGAACGTGATTGTATGCGTTCATGTGGCCTATACTATTGAAAGGGCGACCTCTTTGATTCGTGTGAATCAAAAAATGCATAGAAGAGAAAACACACAGAGGTAAAATATAGGGACAACATGAACATGTACGTAGTTATACAACAAATCTACGCGAGAGTTACGATGGAACATTTTCTTTATCCAAACCTTTCAAAGTAATAATAATGTTATACTATAATTATTCATCCAATGGGGTTTGAATAAATTTTATTTCCAACCATAACCACTCATGTACATGTATGGCCTCTTGATCGTTTTCGCTACCTTCCAGTTACTCTCCTAATTTATTTTGTGTACATGCCAACTGTTTTCTTTCATGCTTACTGAATTTGTTTTTAAGTTATACTAATTTTAATATATATAACAAATAATTTGGTATGTGCTTGTAATCTAAGAAGCTCATACAATTTTTTTTATAGTTTAACATGAAATTACGGTGTCATAAAGGTTTCTTGTGCTGGCGGCTGGCAGTATGCTTGGTTTAATTAATACATACTATAGTTGTCCACATAACATTGCTTTTGTAGTTTTCTTCGACGTATCAATATTGAAGGTAAGAATCATGTAAATAATAATAACAAAGTATGTATCTGCAAATACTAACAAAACTGTTTTATTTTCATGTCTCGGTTATGTTAGTTGAATATGGTGTGCACGTGCACAGTTAGTGGCCATGAAAAAACATTGGACCCGCCCTATGTCTATGGCCTCTTAGCCTATTTGTTTGCAAGCACAACTTCTGTTTAATCTCAATCTCAAACCCTGCTAATCAAGCAAGTTGCTATAATTAGACCAACTGATCCTCTATCAGTTAGCCTAGAAATTTGGCAACTTTTCTCTGGATTGAGCTAATCATGGAGTACGCGGTTATGACCACTTTGGTCAACATTGACCTCCTTTACTCAATATAGCTACATGTTGCTGTCAACACTGAAACCCCATGACTTTAACCGCTTTCCTTGTAGGTGAAAAAGATTGTCCACTTCACTTGCAAGTTGAAAATTGCAATGCTTAGCTAGATATATGTTACTTTTTTCTTTACTTTTTCATTCTTCATAGTGTGTTTGCAAACTAGAGAAGTAGCCTCATAGATCATATTTTAGAGCAATTAGGTAATCGTGCAACTTGATATTTGATAATCCAAGTCTTGTCAGAATCAAAAGGCCTGTAAAACAATATGTCTTTGTAGAACTTAGAAAACTCCATGGTTTCTTTGGGCGAGATTTCACGAAGCAAGCTACCATTAGAAAGACATATAAATTTAGTTAATAGTCAGTGTCTTTTGTTAGAACTTAAAGTCAGTGTCTTCTAAGTTTGTGTAAAGTTATAGACAAAAATATGACCATCTACAATGCAAAACCAATATCAGTGAATCTTTCATAAAATATATATTTATAGTATTTATTCAATATTTTAGATGTTCAAATTTTCTTCAATATATTTGGTCAAGCTTAGTAAGTTTTAAATTTTGACTAATTTTATAGGCCTTGTATTTTACAACTGATGTAGTAACGTACCTATAGCATAAGAACTCAGAAGACTTGTGTGGCACCCACGAATCAGCAACCGATTCCAAGATAATACTCACTCCGTTCGGAAAAGGATGTCACAAAAATGGTCTATCTATAGTTCATTTTTGTGACATCCTTTTCCGAACGGAGCGAGTATAGACCATTTTTGTGACATCCTTTTCCGAACGGAGGGAGTACAAGTTAGTCAAATGCTAGTGCTATCTATAGTACTGTACTCATGAACCCAGCAGCGTCTCCATTTCCAAATACGTTGGTCCGGTCTGGTCTTCTCTTAATTTTTACGCAGCTAGCGTACACGCGTAAAAGTTATCGTCAGATCGATAGCCATCATGTGTGGGATAATTGATTAGTAGTAGGATACAGTAATAATAAACTAATTAAAGATGCTTGCAAGATCTCTTTAACGAGCTAGCTCTCGATCGAGCATTGCATTGCATCAGCACCACAACATTCTAGTCGAAGGAGCTAGTTAGCTTTTTGTCTGAAGCAGGACAACAATATAATATGGCGAGAAGGCTAGCCAAGTGGGAGTGGAATTCTTGTTACTCGCTGTTGGCGACAAGGACGGCGCGGCACAGTGAGTCTATCGACTCAGCTGAGCTCGAGAGGAGTTCGTATAAATGGCGGTGCACGGCATGGAGATTCTAGGTGTCATACAAGCCGGGGACCGGAGCTGGAGCTGCACCCATAACGGCATAGACAGATAGCTTATTATTTAGCCGCAGCCAGCCATATATAGGTTGCAATATAGCTACTTAATTAGCGAGGGCATATACAATTAGCTAAGCACTAGTAATATATGCGAGTAGCTGGCTGGATGGACGCCATGAGCAGCAGCAGCCTGCAGGTGTTGCAGGGCGGCTGGAGGAAGGGCCCCTGGACGGCGCTGGAGGACAGGCTGCTCACCGACTACGTCCAGCAGCACGGCGAAGGCTGCTGGAACTCCGTCGCCAAGCTCACAGGTACTTCATGTACTTAATCTGCATATATATAGTTTTGAGATTCGCAATGTGATGTTGGTGAACTCGATCGTGGATATGGTTGTTGATGCATGGTCGTGTGTGTGCAGGGCTTCGTCGGAGCGGGAAGAGCTGCCGGCTGCGGTGGGTGAACTACCTGCGGCCGGACCTGAAGCGGGGCAAGATCACCGCCGACGAGGAGACCGTCATCCTCCACCTCCACGCCATGCTCGGCAACAGGTATACATCCTCCCTCGTCATCATGCACGCGCTGTAGTAGATGCCCAGCCGCACTGTACGCTTGTACAATGAGCAGTGCAGTGTTTGGTGCTCTCGGCCGGTGCCTAACTGAACACTACGTGGCGTGGCGTTTAGGTGGTCGGCGATCGCGCGGTGCCTGCCGGGGAGGACGGACAACGAGATCAAGAACTACTGGCGGACGCACTTCAAGAAGGCGCGGCCGTCCAGGCGGGCCAGGGCGCAGCTGCTTCACCAGTACCAGCTCCAGCAGCAGCAAGAGCACCGCCAGTACCTCCACGCCCTGCACCTGCTCCAGCAGCAGCAGCAGCAACAGATGCATCTCATGGAGAACCACCAGCAGCTGCCGATGATGGTGCAGCAGCAGCAGCAGCATAGCCCGGCCGCGATGGAGGCACACGTGAACGTGATGACGGCGAACAACGACATGCAGAGGGACGTCTGCTACCCGCCGGACATGCCGTTGGCGCTCGACCTCCCGGCGGACGATGATGACGCGCTGTGGGACAGCCTCTGGCGGCTGGTCGACGGGGAAGACGGCTCCAGCGGAGGCGACTCAGGCGAGTACTAGTGTGTACTGTACATATATACTAGCTACGGCAATGCGTGTGTCCCGGTGTAAATTAAAGACATGCATGCGTGCGTGCTTAACTAGCCTGACCACATATATAAGCATGCGACGAGTTTTTCATGTATACCTTCTATCCATGACCGCGAGCTGTGCATGCAATGCATGATCAGGTGGCACTGTATGAACCTCTTTAGCCTGTCACCAGGTTTGTGAATTGTAGCAGCATATCATGTAGTAATTTTGATCTGTACTTTCGACATATATAATCACAATGGGTTCTCAGTCAGGCACGGTTTGCTTCAGTTCATGATTTTTCCGGAGGGGAACACAGCAGTGGAGAACTGCAGATCCTAGCTAGCTAGCTACCTGGAACATTTCATCTGTCCGCCTTGCAGACGATTCGCTGATATATAGCATGGATTAATTCAGTGATAGCATTTCATTAACACAGTGTGAAACCATGTTCGATCTATGTTAACAGAATATATGTGTAGCTAATGCACATCATGCATGTAGATAAAGGAAAAGCTCCTGTCAAGATTTCTGTAAAAAGTGTTGGTAAATTCTCCTGAGCCAGGAGGTATCCCTTTTTTCTCTGTTTAGTTGCTCTAGTATCTTGAAAAAAACCAAAATTACGCCCGTGGTTCTTCAGTTCATGATTTTTCCAGAAGGAGAACATAGCAGCAGACCTTAGGAGATGGAACAAAAGCAATTTTTTTGGAAGGACATGTTGTTTAATGGTCAATCTCCTCGCACTATTGCCTCGGACCTCTTTATTTTGGCAAGACGTAAATCTGCCACTGTCCATGAAGCACTGACAAACAATAGACGGATGAGGGGCCTCAATCGTATTTCAAATGAAGGGCAGCTGGATCAGTTTTTGGGCCTTTGGAATATGATACAATCAGTCAACCTAAGTGAAGAGGACGACAAGATCGCTTGGACAATTGCTGCCAATGGGAAATATTCAGCTACCTCGGCGTATGGTCGTATGGAGCATAGTTCTTTTGTCGAATTTAGCAGCCAGAGCTTGAGCGAGTTTGGTAAGTTTAGGCTGAAGGCAAAGTTCGGTTTTTTCTTTGGCTCCTAATGCAGAACAGAAACTGGTCTGCTGATCGGCTACAACAGAAAGGATGGCCGCACGATGCAAAATGTTGTATATGTGATCAGACCCTTGGAAACGGCGATGCAACTCGCTATACAATGTCCATATACACAAGAGGTGTTGTTTCAGTTTCAGAGCACACTCCCAAACGTGGTTCAGACTGCCAATGCTGCTCCATCTATTCTTGCGTGATGGAATGTGATTTCTGGCTGGCCAAAGAACGACGCTTCCAGGCAGGATGTTAAGATAGCAATCTATGTGGTTTGGAATATTTGGAAGGAAATGGGGCGCCACATTTTTCAAGATAAAAGTCTGAACCCTCATAGCCTTGCTGGCATCATTCGAGATGAAATGCAGGTCCATGAGTTGGCCTATCTACGGGTTAATGAGTAGCATACGTGTAGCTTTGATGAGCTGAGTTGCTGCGAGTTGAGTTCGGTGTGAGTCAAGTATACCTGTTAGGTAGGTATAAGTTGTAAGGTATTGTTCCTGTTCTCTCTTCTATAATGAAAAGGGCAGAGCTCCTGCTGGTTCGCGTAAAAAAAAACATAACAGCAGTGCAGATCACAGGCAACATTTTATAGGCGCACCGCACTTTCCAGTTGATTGCAGGGATTCAGTGAAAACATGCAGTAACAGAGTGACTGAAACCATGGGCAATCTATCTATGTTAACAAATAGTCAAGGTTTTGCTTCAGGCTAAGTGCATTCATTCATGGAGATTAGGTTCTCCGTGCAATCTCTGCATGGAACTGCATAAGTATTGATACGCTAGTATTTGCTATGGTTGTGCGTGTGTAGAATATATTCTGCACAATCCTAACAAATATATAGAACAGGCACAATGAAGAGAACAAAATATGACGAAACCACAAGAATAGTCCCAAAGGATCATTATTACTATCAACAGTTAAAATCTTTTACCGTCGCTACCAATTCAGGGAGTGAAAGAAATTATGTACAGGACACAAAACACAATGGAAAAAAAATACCACAACTTTCAAGGTAAGATGACATTTAATCATTCCCTTCCACGCGTTACTCATGTGTACAGAAAACCAGTCGTAATTTTTTTTTTTGACCTGAACCAGTCGTCATTTTTAAACCTGACATTTTTGTAATTCAACACTCCACTAGAGTATAAAAAAATTAGAGAAGTAAATGGAAGTAAGGGCTGTAGCAATCAAACTGAAAAAAATGGGTAGAGTCTCTTGAATGAATATCCTAAACCACTTCACAAGTTATTGCTGCTGGAGCTTTCGTCCTGACGAGCGACGATGTCACGGCAGCCGCTCATAGAAGGATTTTGTCGGCCTGACGGAGGGCCGGCTGGAGCTTCGAGAAGGTGTGACGGTCGGGGAGCGGTTCAGCATGGCGACGACGGAGGGCACTAGGGCCTGCGAGCGTTGCAGCATGTCGACCATGGACGGTGTCTGGTAGGTGTGCATCTGGGTGCTGAGCTCGGTGGAGTCGCCGCGCGCGGTGGCCCTCTGCCACGAGTGTGAGCTGAGGCCCGCCAGCATGTACGCCCTGCCCGACTCGTCATACCGCCGCTGGCTCTCCACCCGCTCCTGCATCTCCCTCAGCTCCGCGATCAGCGCCGGGCACTGGCCGTCTGAAGAGTGTGCCACAGCGGCCTGCGACTCCAAGATCCTCACACGACCTTCGAGGATCGACACGGCCTGGGAGAATGCGCCTGTCTCGGCCGCAGCCTGTGCGGCGGACATGTCCTCTGTGGCTTGGATGCGGTGCCACTCGCGCTCGACTGCGGGAGACATCTTGCAGTCCACACAATGTGCAGGACGCTGAACACTCACTTCTTCGCCATGTACTTGGACGTTCTGCGTAGTAACTGCGTCTCGGTATGTGCAGCTTGGTTTGATCAGCATGGTCTGCACTTGTGCAGCTGGGACATGGAGGGTGATCAGAAACGCCCTCTCTTCATCTGCATACAGGTCACCGATATCAACTGACCCGCTACGTCCATCTTCGGTTACTTGGCTCGCGTAGCTGCCTGACTTGATGGCGGTAAGTAGCACGCCTTCGTCAACACACTCGATGCCCAGCCGCATCTCCTTGACCACAACACTGAGGAGGCCACCGATACACTGAGCAAATCCATGTTGGATCGAGCCTTCAGCATCGATAAACGAGAACGTACCGCTAGATGTCTCGGCAATAGAATGCATCGCGGCAGAGTCATGATCTGCACCGAAACCAAACGTGTGGATCTGCACATGATTACCTGTTCCAGGAAGGATTGAAGGAGGAACAAGGGCACTGTGGTTTGGCTGAACCCCGTCAACTGATGGGAGCGAATATGTGTCTTGACCATCCGAGAGAAGAATGATGCTGCAAACAGGATTCTTCAGCCGTCGGTGCTCAAGCACTTTAGCAGCCTTTTTGAGCCCGTCGGCAATGTTCGTGCCACCACCATCAACAAGGGAATCGATAGCTAGCAAGGCTCGCATTTGACCGGTTAAGGTCATTCGACGAAGGGGGAAGAGCCTCCGTGCTGTCGATGAGAAGGCAACAACAGACAGTCGGTCAGCCGGTCCAAGTGTCTCAACGACAAAGTTCATAGCTTTCTTGAGAAGTTCAAGTTTGGCCCCTCTCATGCTACCACTGACATCGAGCACAGTCACGAGGTCAAGAGGTGCACGGGAGTTCACCGATTCCAAGGACTTTGGAGCCTTGAGACGAATCAAGATAGAGAAGACCTTCTGAGCCACTGATTGCTGTATGGCTTGGAATTCTGAATATGTCTTGATTTCTACCGAACCAGTAACTGCACTGTATTCGCCCATGGTTTCAGGTCGAAGATCTATGTGCTCATCATCATTGAAAATATCCACCTCGGGAGTATGGAAGACGGGAAATTGCCCCTGCAGATTTCCACTGTATGTGTGGGAAAGCCTGCGGACAACGGTCATGTGTCCTTCATCATGGGGCCAGTTCACTGGGCTGACTCGCTCTTCCATGGGTGGCATCTGCAGGTTGAGCTCCCTGGAAGGGAAGTTCTTTCCACTCGGCACGGCATATTGGACAGATATGGTTGCCGTGCCTAACATTTGATGTGATGCAATGAAAATGAAACTTGTGGGAGCATTCAGCAGTAAACAGGGCTTGTCCGTGGCCTGTCCTCATACCACCAAGGCAGATGGCACATACCCTCTGAAATCAAGAAGGCCAGCGCAAAAGAATTAGCACGCTAGAATCAGAATTTGCAACTTATCAAAAAACATAAATTCTATAATAAAAATTGGTTCTAAAATGTGCCCCAAATAACTCCATTGAAATGTAAAAATATCACAAGTTTACAACCACAGCAATAGTGTCGCAGATTTTCATACAACCTGCTGAGTACCAGGAAGACTGCCTGAGGTTCCGAACCACGAGTCAAATACGAAAGGGATTTATCATGGATGTCTAAGAACCAGAATTGCATAACTGACACTAGCGTACCAGTCAAACCTACTAAGCTAACCGCTGTAGGATGATCAATTGGTTATCATCTACACTGGTGGTTAACACATCTAGACACCATCAGAAAAATATGAACTGGACAGTCATGTATGCAGGTAGCACATATATGTAAGCTTTAAAATTCTGAAGCACATACAAAAACAGAGTAGATTAGCAACATGGGAACTATTATTTCTCTATATAAAGTGTAATGCATCGGAATATATTCTTTACAAGTCAAAGTGTTCCAGCACGTTGCATAAAGGATTCTGGCTGATTGACCCAACTGCAGGGAGCCCAAGACCAACTCAAATTAGATAGGCCTACCAATCAGTCAAAACACACGGAAAGACAAAAGGCAGGAAAAGTTGCATAGGAAAAGGTTAGGCCATGATACAGTTGAATTTGAACAAACTGCAGTACAAGGCATCGATCACGAGTTAAGCATGCTGGCACACAATACTGCAGATGTTCTTCAGTGGTCTAACTGTCAAACTGTATGTTCTCCAGTGGTCTAACGGCCTTGATGACGACGGCGACTTGGCAAGGAAGGAGCTTCAGCTCGCCACGAACGTCTTTGACGCTGACGCGGAGGCTGCTACGATTGGGAACCTCTTCGTTGCCGATATTGATGACGCTTCCTCATCAGGCATCGCGATACGTTGCGTCGCGGATCTGTTCAGCCTGCCGGCTGTGCCGCTGCTGCCCACGCCTACTCCGCCAATGCCTCGTGCTCTTGCGGCCCTGCCCGACCCCGAGCGTCGCAGCAGCAGCAGGCTCGCGGCAAATCCACAACTCACAGCGGTCGGCAAAGCGCAGCGTGTCCTCCACAAGAAAATGGGGCTCGACTTTGGAGATATGCCCCTGGTGGAGGCTACAAAAGAATTCACGAACACCTGCAAGAAGGCTCCGTTCTCTGATACGGCAATCAACGGGTTGAGGACCCTCCTCAGATTGAACCTGCCGTCCATGACGGCAGCGGATGAAGCTTTGATTGGCCTTGCTGGCCCAGGGGGAAGCGACTTCCCGCCACCGACGGCGCTAGACGTCTCCGCCTGAGCTGCTTCCCGATCCTTAGACCACGCCGCGTAGTTGCGTTTTGAAGAGATGACGATATATCTTTCTGAGAGATTAGACGGTGTAGGTTGAGACCTTCGCCTGTCTTATATGACTTTTTTCTTTTTGGACTCGGCCGTGTCATGTTTGCTTCTGCTATATCAATATAAAAGGCAAAACTTTTGCCTCGTTTCAAAAAAAAAAAGTAAAAGAAAATACACACTATTCATCAGCTGCAGGTCTGAAATTCAGTCCGGTAAGCCATGCCATGGATTCTATGTATTTAAAATATCGGCGTAGAAACTTGGACAATTATACTTGTATTTTACTGTACTCGTTTGTTAATTTCATCTGGAGTCGCAAGGTACAAGTTGGAAGGACATTTCAGTTTGATGATTTCCCTGTAAGATAAAGGCCAACGTCCTACTTTTTTCTGAAGCTTGTCTCCTAGGTGGCACCGAACTACTAGTCAAAAAAGAATGAGGACTAGGAATTGGTCCTTGGAGACGGCTGAATTCCAAGAAATGCTTCGTTCCAGAACAAGAAAAATCCAGCAATTTGTGATCTTTGACCTTTTTATACTACCTCCGATCCATATTAATGGACTCAACTTTATCTAGATACGGATGTATCTAGTTAAGTGTTTAGACTAGATGCATCCGTATCTAGACAATGTTGAGACCATTAATATGGATCGGAGGGAGTACTATGATGAAAGATGATTACTATTCAAGGAGAAAAATGAATTCTCCCGAAAAAGAAAACGTATTTGCAGAAATGGCAAATTCATCTCTACGGCATTTTTCTTTCTTTCAGAAGGACTGATTCAACGGCCTTAGAACTAACAGATTCAGACCAAAATTGATGATGAAATGGAACGCGATTAGAGAGAAAAAAGAGGACGGAGAAGGTCAGGTGAAAATCCCCACCTTGGAGCTGGAGCTCCGGCTCCCGGAGCTGGAGAGCCGCCGCATGGAGACGGAAGAGGACCTGGCCATCTCCTCCGTCTGCGCCGCCGGGGTTGACGGACACGCCTCCCACCCCGGCGGCGGCGAGGAAGACGAGGCGTCCTCGTCCTGGAGGGCCCTGTGGCGCGCCGGCACGCGGATGCAGAGCTTGGTGGCGAGCGCGCGCTTGGCCCGGCCCCACGCCGCCGCCATTGATCGTCCCCAGAGGCAGGCAGAGGGACGGCGCCGCGCTGAAGGAATGAAGGAGGAGGAGCTTGATCGACGGAGGAATCGGATCAGAGGAAGAAGCGCGGGAGCAGCGGCGTCCGGAGGAGTTGTTTGTGGGGTTTTCGCATCGCGGGAGCAGAATTTCCCGGCGGCCGCGGCTGACTCGGTTTCAGCGGCGAGCAGTTCTTTAACAGAGGAATATTCATTTGTGTTTGACTTCCCGTTTTGCCCTCGCGGGAAAGGGATGGCGCGCTGGGGGTCCTGGGGGCACCGTGGGGTTTTCACAGCAATGGTGTGAATGATGAATTGTTCGCATGAATATATGATCATCTGTACTTCTGATTCGGAAATGTTCAGAATTTGATTCGTGGGACCGGGGAATTCAGTTCGTCGGTACTTTTAGAAAGCTTGTCCAGTGCATACTGCGCTGGATCGAAAACGACTAGGGCATGTACAATGATAGAAAAAGCGGTATATTTAACCTTTCACATTATCGAGAGAAAGCAACATGCATTAGCTCTTATAGTTATCTCTAGCAATTAACGAGAATTAATTAAATATTAGTGTGAAATTGTGTTGATAAGCTAAGACATATGGTATAGTGGAGAAATAGACTTTTCTCTTAATGGGAAGATAACTCTTTGTTTTGTTATTTTTTCTCCAACCAAGAAAAAAATCATACGTGGCATCTGTAAGAGAGACTGATATCGCCCTATTGTACATGTATCGGCCCGTTTGAATACGCGGTAAAGTGTTACTTACCCCCGTTTCGTATACCCACTGCTCAAGCTGGAAAAGAAAGGAGACATGTGATGGCCCGTGAAAAAATCCCTCCGTTTTGGCCAATTTATGACCAACCAAGCCGGGCCTAAGGGCATCTCCAGCCATGCCCCCAGGAGCCCTTTTTTGCGCCGGCGGTAGCAAAAAGTGCAAAAAACCTCCCAGTCGTGCCCCCCAGGACCTCAAATAGCGCCGTTTTGCGCCGAATTAGCGCCGGCGCCCCCAGCCCAAACCCAACCAGCTGGGTTCGGCCTGGGGGGCGATTGCATGCGCCAGGCCCACAGGTCAGTGTCTCAAACCCCTCTCTCTCCTCTTTTTCCCAATCCTACCCACCACGTGCGTCCACTTCTTTCTCTCTCCCTTTCTTCCACCACCGTGGTCGCTCCTCGCCGCCGTGCTCGCCCCCGCCGCCGTGCCCTCGCGCCGCCGCCCCTCCGCCCAGCTCCGCCTCCAGGAGATCCGCCATTTTTTTGCGCTTCTCCTCGAACTCGCGGCGCCCTTCCTCGCGCCGGCGTCGCCGGGCGTCCCTCGCGGCAGGAGCTCGCGCGGCCGGGGCCGGGGCTGGGGTCCGTGCGCGCCTGGTACTACGCGGCGGCCGGCGGGGCCGCCCCGGCCGTGTGGCCCGCGGCGCTATACGCATCCGTGATGTACGGCGCCGTGTTCGGGCTGCTGTCCATGGGCGCCGCGCCGGCCATGCTCATGACCTGGATCACTGTGCTCGTGCTGCTCGCCTTCGCCGGGAAGCCCAGGAGGTCGTTGGTCGCCGAGGGGCGCCGCGCCACGGCCGACATCGCGCGGCTCGCGTTCCGCGTGCTGCTCTGCGAGGGCAACGCCGTCGCGGCGGTCTGCGCCGCTGCCAGCTTCGCCGCCCTCCTCTTCGGTCGCCGAGACGACGGCGACGCCCGCGGCTGATCTGATGATGCTTTTCCTCTTCTTTCCACGTTCTCCTTTTTAGTTTATTTCTCCTGCGGCTAATTTCACTCTAGTACTAGTAGTTGCCGTTGTATACCAAGATTTGGGGGTTTCCTTCGTTTTTGAGAATGAAATTTCTTCTTTTTGTAATGGTGCCGCCGGTTAACTGGTACTAGTAGTGATCTTGCAACTGTAAGCAGGAGCCGGGGTCACGGCGAGGTTGCTGCCGCTGCTCCGCTTGCGCCGAATCGGCCGGCGTGCTGGGCAGCGACGGCACAGCCCGAACGGCCACCCTTCGCACCCACGGAAGCCCTCCCACATCGCCGGCGGGAAGGCGGGTCCATGTCCGTCCACAACGCCACGGTGGCCGCCTGGCTCGTGCTGCGCATGAAGAAGCTCTTCACCGAGAAGAACGCCTCGCTCTCGTCGCGCCCGGCTCGTCCACGCTGCGCGTCAACGTCCGTTTCTTCGTCTCGCGGCCGGGCTGAGTCGGAGCGCGTCGTCGGCGACGCAGAGCCCGGGGAGGACCAGGCCTTGGAGCGCGGCCACGGCGACGCAGAGCCCGGGCACCTCGCGTTCTGGGGCTGGCCCTCGCGGCCACCTCGCGTTCTGGGTACAACACGGCCACCTCGCGTTTTTGGTTGCGAGGGCGTGCTCGCGACTGGGAAAATCACAACCCAACATCCTCTTTTGCGCCAGCACCTCCCCAGGCTGTCCAAAAAGAGGTCTTTTTTCATCCTGGGTTTGTCCAACGGCTGGAGATGCCCTAAGTCGTTGGAGTCGAGTCAAGCACTTGGCGTCAAAACAATATCCTGAGTGGACGATCTAAACGCAGCGGCCGCTGCCGTGTCCTATCTCACCACTGAAGTTTCCCCGGGGATATGTGCCCGTAAAGGTAAGAAATGATTGCCTAAACAGCAATGCAGAACAATTCGAGTGCATTGAATGATCACCTGGGCCACTAGGATTTAATGTCTCCATGTTGCACTGTACGTTTTACCGTCACGAGCTATGGTTTTTACTGGGTGGGCTGCTATGCCATGGTTGCGTGTCTTTTCCTTCGCAGGGGGTCCAGGTCCAGCAACATGCGGGTTCGCTGAGGAACGACCTCGACGACATGGCTTTCGGCAGCATGTTTTGCGACAGTGTGTCCCTACAAGTCATGCACGGACTCGCTTCCCTGTCTGACACGAATATGTTATTACTAGCAGACGTACAGTGAGTAAATGGTAAAAAAGAACGGTAACAAGACGGAGGTTCTGAACACGCCCAGATTTTGTATAAAATGCATTTTTTAATTAAAATTCCGAAAAAACTCCATGCATAAAAACTCGTATTTTGAATGCGTTCTAAGATGAAAAATCTGAAAAAAAAATCTTCATGTAAATATTTGTATTATATGTGTGTGCATAAAGTTTCACGAAAAGACCTCTTTTTTTTCTGAAATGTGTAGGGGTCTTTTTCTACAGAAATATTATTTTTGTCTTTTTACACCACCAAAAGAAATAGTTGCAACCCATAATTTGAAAATAATGGAAGAATATTTCAACTTTCCAAGTTTCATTTTTTTGCCAAAATATAAAGTCATTTTCTATGAAATTTTGTACGTGCACATTGTGCGTGGAGATGTACAGGTGCATTTTCTGTCTTTTAACATAGTAAAAGAAAAAGTTGTAGCCCAGAATTTCAAAATTAATGCAAAATTATATTTCGAGTTTAATTTTGAAAAGAAAGTTATTTTTTTCGTGAAACTTTGTGCATGCACATTATGCCCACATGCATTTTTATATAAATGAATCTTCTTTCGTCTTTTTATACCGGCAGAAGAAAAGGTCGTAGCCCAGAATTTTGAAAATGATGGAAAATAATATTTTGAGTTGCAATTCTTTTTGACTTTCTATAAGTGGATACATATATGCACTCGTATAGATTTTTGAGATATGGATTTTTATTTTGCTTTTTTTAAAGAGCTCCAGGGAGTTAAGTGACCTTGTAGGCTTGTAGCGCCATAAATAATGCAATAGTATACTCGAACATGTACTGGGCACACTCTTCTCATTTGCGTTTCGGACTTAACTGTTTGAAATACATGTTTTAAACATTTATGCTGGCACATAAAATTTCAGAATTTTTTTTATGGCTTGTGTTAAAAAGATAAAAAAAATCTTTTAAAAACTAATTTTGTAGCACCAGAATTTTTTTTTTCCACAAGTCATAAAAAATATCTTTTCGTTGGAAAAATTTATGCTTGGACATAAATTTCAAGATGAAAATCCTTTTTTATTTTTTTGATATTTCAAAATATTTTATATATTTTTAAATGGGAGTAGATAGTCCTACTACCAAAACGCCGCATTAACGTGTATTTACGTTATACTAATAAAGTAGCATACTGGAGTGGTGTTTTGGCTCCCGGCTGCATATGCACCCTTTATTTAAAATGCATTTTAGATGTATTTTAAAAGTTCAAAAAAAAATTAAAAAAAATGTTCGCACATAGATTTTAACATGCTATGTGTTCACAAAGTCGTTTCACGAAAAACCAACATTTGTTGTGGCTTGTGTAAAAAAGACAAAATTTAATGCCAAAATAAGCCTTTTCACGGGACTTTTTTTTTGTCTTTTTTACCCAGGGCACAAAATATATCGATTTTTGGTGAAACGACTTTGTGAACACATAGAATGTGAATACATATCTGCAAAATTTTATTTCGGATTTTTTCGACATTTTAAAATATGTTTTTCAAATACTGGGTGCATATGGACCCAGTGGCAAAGTTAATTTCCGAGTACTTTGGGACAAGGTTTCTTTCACTACACTTGTGGCTGCACAAAACGTATGGGGTCTACTTGGAGTGTGATGGGCATGGTGCCAGGACTACTCTCGTCGAAGAGTACTGGATTTTAGGCAAAATTCACTGTTCTGACCCTGACACGAAAGTTCAGCACAAAATGAACCAACTTTGAAAATTTAGCCGGATCTGACCCTTTTTCGTACCGCTCAACATACTGGCGGTAGACTACACGTGGTACCGCCAAAGACCCTAGCGGTACGGATCCTGGTCCACGGTCCGCTCGGGCCGGTTGACTGAGCTGACGTGGCGATACCGCCGATGTCAGAGGCGGTAGACTTTTATGGATACCGCCCGGGAAGCCGGCGGTACACTTCATCACGGTACCGCCGATACGTCTGGCGGTACGCGTTGGAGATAGTTAAATGGCTCGAGCACCCCCAGCCTCTCATTCATCCTCACTTAGCTCTCACCCCAGCTGCTGCCCGAGCTGCTGCCCTCTTCCCCTCTCTCCTCCACACTCAAATCTCTCTCAAATCCCTCCAAATCGGAGGGCATAGCTCGTGGAATCGGGCCATCTCCTTCCTCTGAGGTAGTCTCTCTCAGATCTCTCGCTTTTTGTTGGTTGGATTTGTGTTACTTTGTGGCATTGTTTAGTTTGAGGCAAACCCTAGATTTGTTGATTTGTCCTAAATCTATTATTTGAATTGGTGCATTGCGGGTTATATGTTGTTTGTGACGTGTAGAAATCATTGTGGTTAGATAGATTCATGTGTTTTCTTACCTAGAATTATGGTTGAGTCTAGGGTTTGAGGTAGTGGTTAGCACACATGTATAATTTAGATTATTGTGGTGTGTTTGCTATTACACATCAATGTGATACATTTGTGTGTCTTGTCATTTAATTATAGATGGCAAGAATCGTGAATGTCCATCATGTTGACAAAGAAGCATTTTTTAGTAACAATGAAGAAGAGATTGTTGACAATGGAGAAAAAGTTATGGTATTTGCCAATAGTCCAACATATGCCGAGGTTGTTGCAAGAGTACGGGAAGTTTTTGAATGGATGGATCCTAGGGAGAAGGTTGAACTAGATGGAAGGTATTTTGTTGGATCGGGACATCGTCCGCGAAAGAAGAAAATACCTATCACATGCGAGTTAGATTGGGGGGCATACAAAGAGGTTGTGGCGGCTTCCAAAGACAAGTCGCTCGAGTTATTTGCTACCAAGGTTGGCGGTGATCGGTTGCATTTTGACTTGAACCGGTGTGCCTCCCCCACACATGATGCAATGACCCCCACTCGAAATGTGTCACTTGATGATGCGGTCGAGTTGAATACTATGAGCCAACCTCCTTTGAGCCAACAATTGACTTGGAGATGAATGATGGCGACCAAGTCGATGAACAAGAACAATATGTCAATGTGGATCATGGTTATGGCTTTGGCATTGAGGATGAAGATAGGGAGCAAGGAGACATGGAGGGTGATGTGTCCGAGCGGGAGGACGAGTATCATGACATTTATATTGGAGATGTAGAGGCACAAGTCGAACAGGATGGCATTGACCGTGACACCTTCTATCGCCGTTGCTATGCCTCCGACTCGGAGGACGAGGGCCCTGAAGAAGTGGACGAAGATGGGTTCACGGCGAGAGAAGCCCAAGCCTTTTTAAAAGTGGTAGGCCGGGATCACCGAATTCCATTATTTCGTGATCTCACGCTTGCCGATAAGGCTATGGTGGATGGTGGCAAGTATAAAGATCTAGAAGCAACACCAAGCACAACTCAAGATGACGATGACAACAATTCTCGCATAAAGAAAGGTTTGAAGTTTCCGGACTTGGTAGAATTGCAAATGTGGCTTAGGGAATATGCGGTGAAGCACCATAGGCCATTCATAGTGAAGCACTCGGACGAGAAGCATCGATACACCGTGATTTGCGACCAAAAGGATGCCCATGGGTAGTCCGTGCAAGACCAAACCGCCACGGGCAATGGAAGATAACAAGTTGTGAAGCCCATCACATGTGCAAGAAACGGGGCCGGAATCCATCCACAAAGCACCGTCAACTCACCTCCGACTTCATCGCATACAAATTCATCAATAGTATAAAGAATGAACCAACCATTAAACCGAGGTTTTTGATGGGTCTTGTAAAGGAATTCTTTGGATACAACATCGAATATGGGAAGGCATGGAAGGCCAAGCATGCCGCATTTAAGATGTTGTATGGTGGATGGAAAGAAGCGTACAACCGCCTCCCGAGGTTGTTGGGAGGGATGGCCTATAGAAACCCGGGCATGTTTTACGCGGTTGAACATGTTGATGGAGTGTTCCGCCGTGCCTTTTGGACCTTCGACCAATGCATTCGGGCATTTCACCATTGTAGACCGGTTGTATCAATAGATGGTACATTTTTAACCGGCAAGTACAAGGGGTCGATGTTGACTGCAATCGCGCACGACTCCGGTGACCGGGTGTTACCTGTGGCCTTTGCTTTGGTGTCTGGAGAGAACAATGACAATTGGGAATGGTTCATGAATCATGTGAGGACTAAGGTGTTCTCTCCTACTAGAGAGGTATGCATCATATCGGATCGACACCAAGGTATACTCAATGCCATGGAGATTGAAATTCCGGGGCATGCACGGCTCCACCACCGATGGTGCATGAGGCATTTCGTCGCAAATTTTTATAGGGCTTGCAAGAATAAAGAATTGGCTGACGATCTAACAGATGTTTGTGTGGCATTCACCAACCGGTCTTTCACAAGACGGTTTGACAAGCTCCTTGCCGCGTCTAATGCCGGGGGTAAAGAGTTCTTGAGGAGGTATTTGGGAGACAGACACAAGTGGTCAAGGGCCCATGATCATGGAGGTAGAAGATATGGTGACATGACAAGCAACATGGCGGAATGTTTTAACAATGTTCTAAAAGGTGTGCGTGCACTGCCTGTTACGGCCATTGCGGAATATACCTTCGAGAAGTTATGCGCTTATTTCCAGAAACATTCCATAGAGACGGATATATTGATAGATGAAGGGAAATTGTATCCTCCTAAAGTAGAAGAATGGATGGAGCTGCAAAATAGCAAGTCCGAGAGACAACAAGCGTATTGCTATGACAACAACGAGTGGATTTACCAAGTCAACGAGCCCGGTGGGACAACAAAAGATGGCGTGCAATTCGGAGGTCGTGCATTCAAGGTTAAGCTAAAGACACGTGAGTGCTCTTGCGAGAGGCCCAAGTTGCTGCACTTACCTTGCTCACACTTGATTACGGCGGCAAACATAAGATCTGTTGATCTTTGTCATCCGGATACGGTAAGGATGAACGAGCACTCGTTGGAGAGGGTGGCCATGACTTGGACAGCAAGATTTGAGCCTTACTTGGATCAATCTCAATGGCCGGAATATCATGGCCCTGTAATTAGGCCAGATCCGGAACTAATGGTTCAAACCAAAGGTAGAAGGAGGACGAAGAGGTATAGAAATGACATGGATGCACTTGGTGGATACACAACCCGCATGGGAGAATGGGGCAGCGGGCATTTTATGGAGCCTCGTACTACCAACCAATGTGGTCAATGCAATGATTCAGCACACAACAACAGAACTTGCTCTCGAGGGAGGAAAAAATCCAAAGGAGACAATGGTGGTGGTAGTGGAGGTGGTAGTGGGGGTGGGAGTGGTGGTGGTAGAGGAGGTGGAGCTAGTGGTAGAGGGGGTGGGAATGGTGGTGGTGGGGGTGGGAATGGTGGTGGTGGGGGTGGGAATGGTGGTGGTGGTAGAGGGGGTGGGAGTGGTGGTAACGGTGGTAACGGTGGTGCTAGTGGTAGAGGCGGTGGTGGTGGTGGTGGTGGTAGAGGGGGTGGGAACAGTGGTGCTGGAGCTAGTGGTAGAGGGGGTGGGAACAGTGGTGCTGGAGCTAGTGGTGGTGGTGGTGGTGGTTCCGCACGTGGTTTTCCTTTTTTGCTTGGAATGAGTCGTGGTAGAAGAGTTCGTCATCCACGTGGTGCACGTGGTGCTCGCCACTGATGCGTTAACAAATTAAATAAATGGTATAAAATTACTTGGTTATTGTCTTTTATTTTGAATGTTGTTCATTTTACTATGCTAACAATTTTTCTAATTTATGTAGGTATGGGGTCGTCGAACTGGTTGGAGAGGCCGTGGGCATGGAGGACGGCGACTATCCAGCCCGAGGAGGACCCACCGAAGTGTTTTTGCCAAGACATTTGCAAGGCCAAGCAGTCCGCTGATTGGGATGAGACAAGAGGACGAAGGTTTTGGTTGTGTCCCAACTATTGTAGGGACAAGGAAGAACCCAAGTCCGCTTATGACCGTCCCAAGGTATGTGTCCTCCTTACGCATGACAAATTACGTATATTTGTGTTTTAATTGCTAATGCGTATTGTCTCTTTTGTAGTCACCGCCGCCCCTTTGTCCCTACTTCAAATGGATAGACTTGGTCCAAGATAGCTACTTCAAGAATGAAGTCGAATGGGAGCGTCGAGCTGCAGAACGGTGCATATTGGAAAGGAAACAAGAAGAGGAGAGGAAAGAGAAGTTGAGGTTGAAGAAGGAGAAGGAACGTAAGGAGAAAGCGAAGAAGAAGCGTGAAGAGGCCAAGACTCGTGAGGCCGAGCGGGAAGTCAAACGTGGAATAGCTCGTCGTGCTATGGAGGATGAAGCATCGGGAAAGCGCAAGGGAAAATATCCGCGTTGGACCCAATAGAGCCTTCAACATCTATGTCTTAGAGATTGTGGACATTGGCTGTGTCTGATGGATCTATCTATGTATTTCATGAACTTGTAATGGATTTTAGTTATCTATTTCGTGAATGTGTCATGGACCTATCTATGTATTTCATGAACTTGTAATGGATTTTAGTTATCTATTTCGTGAATGTGTCATGGACCTATCTATGTATTTCATGAACTTGTAATGGATTTTAGTTATCTATTTCGTGAATGTGTCATGGACCTATCTATGTATTTCATGAACTTGTAATGGATTTTAGTTATCTATTTCGTGATTGTGGACTCTTGTTTACATTTTGGTCTGTCGAATAGTTCTAAATATTTTGGCTCTCCTTGTTATCCAATTCAATTTCAGTTGAATGGCTTGTTAGTTCCATTGATTTAGTTCCAGGCGATACCGCCAGCTAGCTCGGCGGTACCGTACCGAGCCGTACCGCCCCGTACTTGCAACCAACAGAAGCTGGGCCATCCCGAGGTCGTACCGCCAGCTAGCTCGGCGGTACCGTCCCGCACGGTACCGCCCCGTATATGCCACCAACAGAAGGTGGGCCGTCCCGCCCAGGTCATACCGCCGGGGTACCAGGCGGTACCATGGCTGAATATACCGCCGCATGTACTGGCGGTACGGTCCTGATATGTTTCACAAAATCAAATTTAGGGCGATGACAATTCAGCAACAGCAACAATATATCACATAGGGCATACATATCAGCAACAGAATTACACAGGGCATACATATCACATAAGTTCATGACAATATTTAGTAGAACATATCACATAGTCGACTCAAACGACATAAGCTTCACAAACGACATAAACGAGCGGGAAGTCACATAGTTCGACACAAACACGACATACGGCAATTTTTCATGTTATCACTTTTTCCTTCCCCTCTTGGCTGGCAACTTACGGCGGGGTGGGACTCTTTGCCCTTCTGGACTGAACAGTTTCTTCTGCTTTCGGTGCCTCACGGGCGGTTGGCTCGGCTGACTTGGTTGTGGTGCATCCTTTAACTGTGACAATGGCATCCTTTAAATGTATGCCCGGGCATACTGCTGCACCATCGGTGCCTCCGCATCCTCCGGGCATGGCCCAAACTGTCGAAGCCACGAATACGAGACACCCGCTGACCTAGTATCTTTCACTCCTTCCGGCGGCACCGGTGGTAATCTGCCGGTGAGACCAAGAACCCGCTGGCGCCACCCGACAAGATCCACCCTCCCAGTCAGAGCGTCTCCGTCGATCGGAAGAGCCGTGATCATGGCAAAATCCTCAAGAGTGACCGTCATCTCTCCACACGGCAAATGGAAACTGTGGGTCTCGGGTCTCCAACGATCAATAAGGGCGGTAATGGCCGTGTGGTTGAACGCCGGAGGCTTACGCCTGAACTGAAGGACAAATGGGAGAAGACCAGCCGCCTCAAAGTATGGCTCGTACCGAACATCGTAGGGCATGTCCTCCGCACTATGGCCCCTCATGCACATAGGACCGATAGGCTGCGAAAGAAACAAACATGATGTGCTCACTATCTTTGTAATTGCAACAACAAAAAAATGGAGAACATTAAGCCATACCTTCTCAGCTAAGTCCATATCTCCCCTCTCGATAAGCCGGGCACGATGTTCCCTCTCGTACACCAAATCAAGCCCGGGGTAATAACGTTCCGGCGGGTCATCCATCCTAATGCAAAACATTCTCGTAAATGACCACAAAGAATTGCTCAAGAAACTAGATCAAATAAAACATCATCTACAGAAAATCATCTACATTTTGGCTTCATTTCATCTACAAGCATATCATCTTGAGCATTACACATCATCTACACCAAAACATCAAGTGCATCTAGCGTTTGAACAAATTTAGCATGAGAGTGTAATGATAATGTTGACATTTCTGTTGCCCCAAAACATCATCTACACCAAAACATCAAAACATCAAAATTTAGCATCAAGTGCATCTAGCATTACACATCATTCACCAAAACATCAAGTATATGTCTAGCATTACACATCATCTACACCAAAACACAAACACAGTGGCTTTTGGCCAGTACATCTACCTCTGTTATCACAAGTTATTTCGATGTGCATCGCATTAACATTGCTAGCTCAAATCAAGGAAACAAAATACTGCAGCAATCATCTACATTTTCCTAGATTAATCTAGGGTTTCAACAATCATCTAGATTAGGCCTAATGTATGGACGAAATTGAGAGAGCTAAGGGAGGGGAGGCTTACCTGACGGGAGAGAGGCCTCGCGCCGCGCCGCCGCCGTCTGTTCACACCGCCACTGCCGCCGCCGAACGGAGAGGGGAGAGGGGAAAGCTCGCGCCGCCGCCGCCGTCTGTTCTTGGGGCAAGGTGGATTACGGGAGAGCTCGCGCCGCGCCGCCGCCGTCCGTTCAAGCCGCCGCCGGAAGGTCGCGCCGGAGGGGAGAGGGGACAGTAAGGTCGCGCCGCCGCCGCCGTCTGTGGAAGAGGAAGAAGGGAAGAAGCGGGCGGGCGGGCTGGGTTAGGGCGCTCGAGCCACTTAACCGTATCCAATGCGTACCGCCAGCACGATCGGCGGTACGGTGCCGGACGGTACCGCCGGGCTAGTGGGCGGTACCACTACAAATCTACCGCCGCTGAAATCGGCGGTATCGCCACGTCAGCGCAGTCAACCGGCCCGAGCGGACCGTGGACCAGGATCCGTACCGCGAGGGTCTTTGGCGGTACCCCGTGTAGTCTACCGCCAGTATGTTGAGCGGTACGAAAAAGGGTCAGATCCGGCTAAATTTTCAAAGTTGGTTCATTTTGTGCTGAACTTTCGTGTCAGGGTCAGAACAGTGAATTTTGCCTGGATTTTAAATAGAGCTGGTAACAAAAAGTTACCCTATACAGTGTTGGCTTGAGGGAGCAACGGCAACATCTGACATTGCTCTGCCGATGGTAAAGGGTGCCAGAGTCAGGTGGGGTCCACCAACCTTGTCTATGGATAACACGATATACGGGCTGACAAATGTCTGACACACGCACTATACATTTCCTCGTTCGGTGGTGTGCCGAATCGCGAAGCTGCCGGGACCGTCGATGGGATGCGTTCAGCTGCCGCCCAGGGCAGAGGGGCATTTTCCCCCCAAATGGCACTGTGCTTGGTAAAATTTGAAAAGCCGAAAATTGTTGAAAGTCTTCACGCATACCATAAGTGGTTGAAAGTTTTGTAAAAGAGCATTTTGGACAAATAATGGGGATTTTGGAGTACTTGTTTTGCTGGATGGTTCCTTTAATTCCCAGGGTAAAATGATAAATTGGTAACAAACTAGTAGTACTTGCAATGTGTGACGGGAGACTTTTCGAGTGTGTTAGGGCATGTACATTGATGATTTTATGTTAGCAGTGCCACATACAATAATTACTGAGTTGTTGGAGGGTAATGAAACAAAAATATAGTTTTTATCTTCTCTTAGCTAAGAGATCATCTTTTATGCAACAATTTGGTACTATAGAAAGTCTAAGAAATAACCCATTTACATTTTTTTGTCATATCTTAATTGCATGGCAAGTTTAATATAAGACCGTCCTATCAACCATTGGAGATTCCTTTACAAGTTTTGGGTTTTGGTAGGTTCATGTATAATAAATAAATAACAAATGAATAATAATGTTACTTGGAAGAAAAATGTCTTTGCCTCTCGAGCACTTGTGATCCTTTTTTTTCATCCAAAAATGATATCTACGAGTTTCGGAAAAATGGGAAAAGTCCCGTATGTAGCCAATGGTGTATATATCCCGCAAACAAGCAAAAAAAATCGAAATACTTTGTATTCTGAACCTACACAAAAAATGATATATCCAGATCCACACTTTTATCATTTTTCTAGATCGAAGCACAAAGTATTTGAAATTAATTTGCCGATCTCAGTGACCATATATTAATCTGCCGATGGATTAGAATGATGTTGTCATACAATATACATACATGATAGATAGGTCAACGTTTTCGTGCTGTACCCAACACCAACAGAAGAGAAAAGGAAAAGGTGTGTGGATGCATGCACCGAAAGAGAATCGACGTGGACAGAGCTACTCCCTCCGTTCCACAATATAAGATGTTCTACCTAACTCACATGTTGGGTAGGTGCAAATCCAAATGAGTGTACATACACATTAAAACATGTCCACATACATTTAGATACATGTGTATGTGGACAAAAGCTAAAATATCTTATATTTAAGAACGGAGGGAGTAGCTAGTAATGAAATGAACTTGAGCTAAGGTTGGACAGAGTCGAGCATGAGAAGCAAAACGTGTGGTCGATAACGATCACATCGAATTAAGGATCGATGACCCATTTCCACCACCAAAAGCGTCAGAGAGAATGATCTGGACGTGTAACCGAAGATCCAATTGTTCATATTTGACTTTTTTCACATCCATATGACATATTGTTCGAGTATAATGTAACTTTCATGCAAAATTCACTAATGTTTTTTGACGCCACATATATTTCATCAAGATTTCCCACATATAAAAAGTTTATGTCATTTATGAACATTCCTTACATCGATATGACATATGTTTGCGTATAATATAGATTGCGTGCAAATTTCGTTAATATTTTTGTGGCAACACATATATTTCATCAAGATTTCACACATATAGAAAGTTTATGTCATGAATTCAGTGGCAAATCTTGAGATTTCTAACAAAATTCATAAAAATAACACATCACTGAAAATAATAAGGAATTTAACTAGAAAATTGAAATTTTGAGTTTCAGTAGTATATGAAATATGACCGAATTTTAGTAATGTATCTAATATATGCTATATTTGTTTAAAAACTTTACATGTGTGCCCTTTTTATGAAATATTTGTGGTACCGCAAGAAACCGTAATGAAAGTGAATGAAATCACTATTATACTTGAACATGTGAACATATGTCATACCAAAATGAAAAGGTTAGATATGTTAAATTAATTTCATTTTAGTTTCAATATCATTTCACATTCGAATTTTGAATATTTCCATAATGTATCTAATATTGATCATGTTTTGATGATCTCGTCGTCAGAAACTCAAATATCAAAGCACATAAAAAATCGGACACTCGGTTTAAAAGATATGGCCGATACAATTTTTGAAATGAAACTAAAAAGATGGGTGAGTGAACACAACCATATGGGTGGGCCCTATATAAATGCAGAAAATCATTATACAAGGACAAATACGAGCCTTGGTATTTTTTTTTTTGCATGGAAATACGAGCCTTGGTAGAGAAAACGCACGAATCACTGAGTTTTTTTTTTGTTAGATGTTTGCCCGGTAGGGCGCAGCACCGTTAGAAAACAATTTTCGCCCGGGCACAATGCGCTAGTAATTGGACGTTTAGGCTCATATCAGGCGATCGTCTCCGTTGCTTCCCCAAAAAGAGTTTTATTAATACTGCTACTGAGCATACTGCAACAGTTGACGAAGATTACACTAAAGAAATTAACCAAGAACACCACCTCCCCCACTTGCAGAAGCCTGAAATTTGCCAAGATCAAGATTAATCGGTTCAGCGGAGCCTCGCCAGTTCCGCATGGAACCCGTCGGCGTGCTCCTCCCTGACGCAAAACGCTATCACAGTTACGCCATCGACATCACCACCCTTGCTGGTGCACGGCGGGCACGTCAGGCAGGACGGCAGCACCGTCTTCTCCATGTTGGCCATCACCCTCGCTGGCCTCCCGCCGCCCAAGTCCACGTCGTCCAGTCCGATGCCGCACCAGCTAGACAGACGCAGCCCACCGTACCCGTACAGGGCGTCGGCGACCTCCTCATCCAGCACCACCGGCAGCCGTCCTCCCGCAAGGGTCTCCGGTATCCTCTCCTTGCCGCGCCTGACCAGCTTCACTACCTCCACGATGTCGCTGTCCGCCACCACACCGCGCGCCGCCGTGACCAGCTGCGTCGTGATGCAGTTGCCGTAGTACCCGTCCATGGCCCCGACGCGGTTCCGCACGTTGGCCGTGAACATAAGCGGCACGGGGGAACCGGGGATGTCGGCGGCGCCGTTAGTGGTCGCGCGCGTCCGGCACTGCCATATCGCGGCGGTGACCACCTCGAATGTAGAGCACGACAGCTGGTCGCCGACGTGGCCCTGGCCCTGCTGAAGGAACTCGGCCTTGACGCGGTTGATGAAACTCCAGGGGATGGTCATGTCGGTGTAGGCGAAGTCGATGTGCCGGAGGGCGGCGCGGCCCTGAGATAGGGCGGTGGGCAGTTGTGGGATCTCCGGGAGGGACACGTCGTACCTCACCGGGACGACAGTCGGTGGTGAAAGCCCGCGGGCGAGCTCGCCCACGGCTTGGAGGAACTGCGCCAGCCCGAAGGCGTCGGCAACAGCGTGGTTCCACGTGACCGCGACGACGTAACCACCGCACGCGAACTCCGTCACCTGCGCCATCAACAGAGGGTCGGAAACCCGGCAGCTTCCGCCGTACCTGACGGCGATGTCGGCCAGCGGTATAGCCAACGGCGCGTGGAGGAACCTGGCGTCCTCCAGGGTGCAGTTCGCAGTCGCGGCGACGAAAACCACGCCTTCGCCAGTGCACACGAGCTGAATGTCCGAGTCGCCGCTTTCGGCACCGACCGAGAGGCGGCCGGCGATGGGGTGGTAGTGAACCAGCGCACTGGACAACGAGCGCCGTACGGTCTCGGCTGGCTCGTGGATGGGGTGGTCGAAGACGTGGAGCGATGTGAAGGACAGGCAGAGGCGGGACTTGTCGGTGGAGGTCAGAGGTATGTTGCCGGCCGACGTGGGCTCCGACGGGCGGACGAGCACCGGCGGCGAGGACTTGGTTACCAGGAAGCTCATCACGTACCTTCCTGGAGCTGCTTGAGATTGGATCAATGCCGGCCGTACTTAACTAGGGTCGGTCTCGATCTAGATCTGTATAGGAGTAGTTAATTAATTAGAGTGATTAACAAACTTGACGGTAGAGCAATGTCTCCCTCAAAAAAAAAAGGGAGGCAATGTCAGGCCTCTAAAAAAAGTTAAAATGAAAAGCAAAGTAACTGAAACTTGACTGAAAGTGACTGGTGCTTCAAAAAAGTGACTGAAATTAAACTATTATATTTTAAAAGCAAATTCAAGGGTTATAAATAGAAACAAGCCACATCATCAAAATATTAGTTTTGATAGTATTTAAAACCAGTGGTTAAGATTTAATGAAAGACTATTACTTATGTGAAGCTAATTTAGCTTATCTATATGTCTTATAGCTAATTGTCCGTGCTTTGCAACGGGATATAAATATTATAATGGTCATCATTAATCGTGTCAAGCATACAATTTTAAAATTCTTGTGCAAATCAATCATCAAGTTTTGAGCAAAGGCATAAATTTTAGTGGTTCATCATATACTCTTGGTCAACTCTTCATCCCCGCCCTCTCTTCCCTCATGTGTTTCTTCTCCATTTGTTATCGTGGCTGATGCAACAACATATCGCCAGAATGTGCTCCTATGCTTTCCCGTCCTCAATTCTTCTCTCTTTGGTTCTTGCCTCATCTATCATATAACTGAATCATAATATAATTACTTTAGTGGCACATTTCTATGCAAGTCCATCATCTTCTCTAGCGCAATATAATGTTCTTTCTCCAACCAGAATCAATTCCATAAATGATATGCACTCAAAAGGAAAACAAATAAACTGCATCCATCGCCATAAATGGTTTTGGAACACCAACACGTGTTTTCCTGAAGCTATCGACAAATTATAGTCTATTTGCAATTTAAGTAGCAAGTAATAGCATGTTCACTATTTCAGTAATCACCGCAGATAATATTTTGTAGCTTGTTAGTAAAATCTTCACAATGTCACCATAAATAAAAATAGGAATGTTTCGAATAAATCCAATCATTTTTCACACGGAAGTAACTGTAGCATCTCATTTCTTAGAAATAAATTTAATCTTAGAGTAGACCTAACCCATCTAGAAAACATACCAGTGTCTCACTTTAATATTTAACTTCATGGCCTGGTTTCAGAAGAATAAACATGGCATGCGATTACTATTTTCTCACTACTATCATGAAACTCCCGTGCAGAGGCTTTAGCTCGGCTAGACACCATGTGGTGAACCTTTTTTCCAATTATGCAGAATATTAACAAGGGAGCGCCATGCGGAATCCCATCTTGGCACATCACAAAACCACAAAGAGTAATGTAATAAAGTGATAGCAATCAGCAAGTTCTTGCAGTCCCTAAAGTACTTGGTCTCTCATATTTGAAAGTACCTTTGCAGTCCCTCTTGTACTTGGTAGGGTGATAACTTGTATATTCTGAAAAGGGTTCATATAAATGCGTGTCACAGTGTGCAACTATCTTTTTCAACTTCCACAAACCCCTATCGCAATTAAACATCATACAACTTGACTACCCGACAACGACAAACATCTCATCTCAACTTAGGCATTCCGATTAATTTTTTTAGAAATAGAACATGAGTGCGATGTTACTTTCTAAAATAATAAAAGGTAAGATGTCAAATGAGTTTGACGATGTGTCAAAATTCAATTGAATCAGATATAATGAGACAAAAAAAGAAATTCACACAAATTCAATTGGCGCACTCAAACAACTTATCGGGAGGCCACTATGAGAAAGGTCATCTTCACGATAATAATATATCCACGTTTATCGAAAATAAATGAGAAAGGAGAACAACTCTTGCTCAATATTTATAGAGGATTAATACTAAACTTGTTTATGTCACTACATTTTGCACCATAATTCATACCGCACAATAACTGGCATGCGCCATGCCCTGAGTATGTGTTGTGCCTGACCAGAAACTACCCTCGTTCACCTCAGTGTAGACCATAAACCTAAGGAGCGGAAGGTATTGTGGTTTCCTGCTCCAAGACCATGAACCTAAGGGCAAAATTGGCTTAATCTTGCCTCCTCGGCTTTTCTATAAAGGAGCCGAGCTGAGTAGATTGAGTTCCAATTGTCTTAAGGTTAATATCTTCTCATCATAATAATAACATAATTGAGATGACCAAGTTAATCCACGTGGACAAGTGCAAAGGTGATAGCTTAATCAACTAGATCACATGGCTAGAAGAAGGTAAATTATTAGAAGTGAACATTCACCTGAAAGGCAGGGAATCAACCAATTTGCTATCAGATTTAGCTAACAATTCAAATGATATGAGTGAAAATTCACCTGAAAGAAACGTGGCACTCAGTAATACAAATCAGACTGAAACAATATGAGTGTCTCTATTGGAGCTTGAACTAATGTCTAAGGTTAGTCTAAGTTAATACCAAAATGACTGAATCGGTGCCTTGAACACTTTAATATGATGAGTATCTCGGTATATCCACCAGAAATTAAGATTGTAGCATTCATGGAGAGAAAAACTGAATTCTCACTAGAGTCGGCAGGTCTCATAAAATAAAGAAACAAACCGGTGTGTGATATCTCACCTGCACTTAGCCTTTGCTGCCGCATCATTGGACCCATCAGGACCAGTCCCTAATCACAACACTCGCTCATTCTAGCCGAGATACAGCTAACAGCAACAGAGAGAAGATGGGGAGTGGAAAACTCACCTGCAAGGATTTCTGGCAAGTGTCGTCTGGATGATGGTCAACTGGAAACTCTGCAACCTGAAACATGACAACGACAAGAGCAACAATGGAATCAGCGAAACCATCAGGAAATCCATCGGAGAGGGAGCAGAGCATGCCATAGGGGTCGATGTTTGTTACCTTGAGGAGATCTCCAGTTAGGTCGGACATGCGTCCCTTGCTGGCTATCCTGAGACGGATGGACATGGGGTCGACCGACAACGGCGCGTCCGCCGCCGCAGCCCTGCGGTTAGCGCTATGAGGTCGAAGGCGACATCGTCGACGCGGAAGGAACCCAGTCACCTCCTCATGCGGTTAGCGCTAAGGAATCTCCGGCGGCTGCATCGGCGGTGGAGAGCCCCATATATGGGCGACACCGGTGGCCGCGGCGGAGGCTGCGTCGGTCGCTGCGGAGGAGCATGTCACTAATCCTGATTGTGAGGGCGATTGATTGGTTGTGTAATTAAGGCTGATTGGGCATTGATTACTGTTAAGAAGTAGGAGACGACGCCAAAAAAAAATTGTTGACGACAAGAGAGGCTTGACGAAGGAACGAATCATTCCTTTTAGATAGTAGAGATAGAGATATAAAGATACGAAGGAAGTAGTTATGTATAATTCGTAGATGGATCTGCAACTTATGGCCACAACCGTAAGATAACTGACTTATTTGAAAATCAGGCACCATATTCTTTCATTATTATTGTTTTGGCCACATAGAACATTAGGGGTACAATGGTCTTTGCACGCCACACTTAACGTCTAAATGGATTGAAGTGTCATATAGGGAAAAACATTCTATCTGGTGTCAAATAGGAAAGAAAAACTTTTCCATAGCCAAATAAGGAATCACATTTTTAAATAGTGTCACCGTCAAATAAGTAATTCTCTCTTTCCAATTAACCAGAGAGTGGCCACCACTAGCGTTCTCCCTCTCATAATCCTTGCAAATAAAATCTCAGACCATTTTGTTCACCTTGTTTTTTGCTCATTTGGGTAAGGAAATTAAGACCCACGAGATAGGTCACAATAGTCATGGTGACCACATTTTTCAAGGAGACCCACCCCCTCTCGTAAGTTTTTTGCCACCTTCCCCTCAATCTCGGATCTCATCGATGAGTAGTTGGAAATCGATCCCATGGAGCCTCCGAAAATGAAAAGGGTGATCCGAGTCGCTAGTTCTATAGCGACATATACAAACTTTTTTGTGGAAATAAAGACAAATAATCGATAGTCGAATTGCACATATCTAAGTACATTAACAAAAACGAAGACTAAACGGGCACATAAACAAACTAGGAAAACTAAACTCACTAGCTACAAAATATTGCTCCTCAAGCTCAGAACAAAATTACGTGGACAAATTCTCATAAGTTTCAGAGAGTTTTCAGGAAAACAAACTTACTTTTTATTCTTAGACAAAAGGACATAATGGCTGTGGCCATCTACAAAACAGAAACAAAGTCCACATCTCTTCCAAAATAAAATAAAAATCCAAGTCCAAACTCCTTCGAAATGACAAGTGGTAGCTTAAAAATAAAGACAAGTCATATAGTCGCACTTCCGGCTGCTGGTTACGTCTTCTGGACCTGCGGTCCGGAGGTCTGTGCGTCGTCTCCAGCCTTGGCCTGCTGCTGCTGCTGCTGCCCTTGCTCGGCCGACACCTCTCGCGCTCTCTGGGAGCGAAGAAGCATGGCGCGCATAGCGGGCGTCGCGTACGACAACGTCGCCGTCGTCGCCTCGTTGGACGCCTCCTCCGGCGCCGCCTCGGCCGACCACGCTGCACCGAGTTCAAGTAGCGACGTGGAGGACATCTTCCTGGCATTGAGTGTTGCAAGCCCGGTATGAACCGTAAACGACGACGGCACCTCCTGCGGCAGCAGCTGCCTCGAGTTGGCGCGTTGCTGCGTGTGCGCGCTCATGCCGGCGAGCATGTACGCCCGCCCCGAGCGCCTGTAGCTGTGCCGGCTCGACACGCGCCCGCGCATCTCCCGCAGCTCGGTGCCCAGCGCCACGATCACGGGGTCGCCGTCCCGCGCGCCCTCCGACTGCGCCACCAGGCGCTGCCGATTCTCGAGTATCTCTACTGCCTCATCGTGCGCGCCCCGCTCCGCCGCCGCCCTCGCCGCCGCGATGTCCGCCGCCGCCTCCACCCGCACGCGCTCCCGATCCACCTCCGCGGACCGCTCAGCGCCCACCGCGTTCTCCGGCCTCGCCATTAGCGCGTCCTCCGCCATCACGCTCACGTCCAAGCCGGTCACCGCGTCTCTGCAGCTGAAGACCACTTTCACCAGAGCGGTGTTGTTGCTGTCTGATTCTTCCGCTCTTGGCACGGCTAGGAACAGCAGAAAGCGCCTCTCCTCGTCGGCGTAGAGTTCACCTACCCGGATCCACGCAGTGCGGCCTTCGTCGTCCACGCGGCTGTCGTAGCGGCCGGACCTGATCGAGACGACACGGACCCCGGGATGCAGGCACGCGACAGCGATGCGCGCCTCCTGGACCACGACGGAAAGTAGGCCACCGATGCACTGCGCGAACGCGTCCTGGATCGCCTCCTCGTTCTCGATGAACGAGAACGTGCCGCCCGTCGCCTCGGCGATCACGTGCATCGCCGAGGCGTCGTGATCGTTGCCGAACCCGAAGGTGTGGATCGGCGCCGACCACTCGCCCCCGGTACGCAGGAAGGAGGGCGGGATGAGCGCCTCGTAGTTGGCCCCGCCGTCCCGTCGTGTCACCATGGTGTAGGTGTCCTGGCCGTCGGAGAGGAGCACAACGCTGGAGACGGCGTTCCTGTGCCGGCGCTCGTCGAGCACCTTGGCGGCCGTGCGCAGCCCCTCGGCGATGTTGGTGCCACCGCTCGCCGAGAGGAACTCCACGGCGCGGACGCAGGAAGCCTTCCCGGCGTCCGTCATGCGCGCGAGCCTGGTCACGCGGCGCGCCTCGGAAGAGAAGGACACGACGGAGAGGCGGTCGTCGGGGCCGAGGTTGTCGATGACAAACCGCATCGCCTGCTTCAGCAGTGACAGCTTCTGGCCGCTCATGCTGCCACTGACGTCGAGCACGGTCACCAGATCCAGCGGAGCGCGCGGCGCCGCATCGTTATCGACCATCCCGAGAGCCTTAACATGCACGAGCACGGCGAAGTTGTCATTGGACGAGTCCCTGGCGACGGCCGAGCACTCGATGTGCGTCTTGACGACCACGGCCCCGTTGGACGCTGCACCTGCAGCTGACTGGCTGTCAGGGATCCTAGAGGCCGGGTCCACCTGGTCGTCATCGTCGAAGACGACGACTACCGGATCGACGTGATGGCTGCGCCGCTGCGGAGGCTGCGGAGACGGCGCGGGAATCGGCTGCGGCACCGGTGTGGGCCGCACGAACGGCAGCTCGCGCCAGTGCGCGTTGCAGAGCGGGCAGACGAGGTTGCCGTGCGCGACGCTGGCGGAGATGCAGCTGAAGTGGAACGTGTGGGAGCACTCCGCCGTGAAGGTGGCCTGCCCACCGCCGGCGCGCATACCGCCGAGGCAGATGGCGCAAGGATTTGTCTAAGAACAAGCAATCAGTACGACAATAATATAGATGCTTCAATTCAGGAGCGAAATGTGGAATTGATCGGTGATGAACACACACACATATAAGATAGGCGTTTTCAGAATGTTGCACCAAACAAGTAGAGAAAACTCGGGTTCATCTGTATCTAGCTAAGATGTAAACAAAATTAAAGGGAGAAAAGGAGAATTGCTTTACCTGATCAGGGCCTTCCATCGCTGCAATCTTCTTGATGGAAATTGATGCGAACAAGTTAATTAGCAGGGTAGCAGATGAGCCAGATGCTTCATCCGGGAAGAAATTATAGTAGCAGTGTCATCGTCGTGGATGCCGCGTCGTGCTTGACCTCGACTCAAATTCCTAAATAATTCTTACTCCTGTTCTTGCCTTTACGTGTCCTTTGCCATTAAGTCATTGACTTGGCCGCGTTAAGGACTGGAGAACAACGAGGATGGTCGATGGAATTAAGGTTTATATATTTTGCTAGGAGAAAGTAATACTATCGGATCCCTTTTTGATGGGTGTCTCTCTTTACCTCCAACTTGGCCAAAACTAGTGACCACCACTTCCTGTGATTGAAGGCAGTTGTTGGATGGCTCCCGCGACGGCTCCCTCGACGGACGCGAGGTCGACGGCGCACCTCGGCGGGCGCTTTTGGGCGATTCGCGACAGTAGAGACGACGAGAGCGACTCCGACGGGTGGAGCTGCGTCTCCACCGTCGGCGACCCTGGGCGATGCCTTCGCTTGCGCAAAGGAGCGACGGAGCAAGCAGAGGAGAGGAAGGAAAGCGGATTTGGCGGCGATCACCAAGCGGCTGAGGGAGGTAGTGAGCAAGCGAACCTCGACACTCTCCGCGGAGGCGCAGCCGTTTTTCAGCACGGCGGCGCGAGGTGCTTCGTCCCCGACTCCGGCAGTAGTCGAAGGATACTTGCCCCATCCTGTCCTAGAACAGAGCTCGGATTGGTTCCAAATCGTGCGAGGTAAAGCAATTAGACTTCCTTCTCGAGCGGATCCGATTGTTTCGCACAGGAGGCGAGATGATTCTCGTTCCCCAGGCGTGAGCCCGTGCTCGTCGCCGAGGATCGGAACTTCTCGATCGCCATGTGGGATGCAGAGGAATCCGGGAGACGACATCGATTTCCGGGTGGAGGGATTTCGAATTTTGATTCGCAGTTTGGGCCATGGTGGGCCAGCTAGGGTTAGGCAGGCTGAGCCCGAGTAGGAGATCGGAGAGAGGAGGTTGTGATTAGGGTTGCTCTGTACTCGGCTGCAGAACACCCAAATCGTGTTTGCCACCTCTCGCCGCTGCTCTCCCATCTCTGGTGTTCTTCGGCGACGCCCAAGGTCGATCCCACCTTTGCCGGTGAGATGGCGGATCGTTTTGGTCCTGGAAGAGGAGGCGGGCAAGGAGGTAGCTACATGGGTGATCGCTTTGGGCCAGGTCGGGGTGGAGGTCAGGGAGGAGGAGATGGCGGTGGCGGCGGTCGGGTCGCCGGCAACAATCCTCAATTCAGGCCACCGCAACGTACGTTCCAAGGTAACCCCAACTTCCATCAGAACTCCGAGCAATCAGTTCAACCAGAACAATTAGTTCAGAGGGCAGGAGTTTGATCAGTTTAGAGGGAAGAACCCAAATTTCTTGCATCAGAACTACAACAGCTATGGGAATCAGAATTACAGCAGGCAGGCCAACAACAATTTCAACATCAACAAGCAACGCTCGGTGACTGCGGCTGCTAACAAAACCCAATCTGGGGCTCAAAGCAAACAGTCCGCTTCCGCAACTAACACAAGTTTGGGAGGAGACTCGGTGGCAATCCAGAAGGAGGCCTCTGCAGTAGCAAGTGCAAAAAACAGTGCGGCGAAGCTGCAGTGTTTCAAGTGTTACAATCATGGGGTCCATGTTACCAAAGAGTGTGATGCTGATGTACTCTGTGTGAATTGTGACAAGAAGTCTCATATTTTCTGACAAATGTGCATGGCTGCATCAGAGGAAACCAATTGCCTCTTTTGTAGGCTTCGGTGGTGAAGGACTTGGGTGCTTTGTTGCTGAGCATGCAAAGGAATCAGCGAATGGAGCTAAAGGTGAGGCGACAGCACTAGTCAGAATCAAGGATGATCTAGTGGAAGAAGTAAGTGCAGAGATGCTTGAGTTGGGACTGGGCAGTACTTACCCTTGGAGATGGGCGTGGAAGGCAAAAAATGTAGCACTTGGTGCGTTTTTGGTGAAATTTCCATCATTTGCAAGGATAAATGAAGCTACATTGTACGACTGGGTGCCTCTGAAGAAGGTCAATATCTCTGTAAACATCAAACAATGGACAGATGAATCACTGGCTGCCGGGAAGTTGACCACTGTTTGGGTCAAAGCAAAAGGAGTCCCAAGAACGCTGAAAAATTTCCATGGGCTCTGTGAGGTGGGTTCTACCCTGGGACAACACATTGAAGCTGACATGGCGCACCTAAAAAGCACTGGTCAAGTCAGACTGAAAGTTGGAGTTGTCAGCCACCTCAAGATCCCTAAATGGACTCGACTGGCCACTCCTAAGCTCTACCACTACAGGATCTACTTCCAACTTGAGGAAATTGTTGAGATGGGATGGGAGAGAGACGAAGAGGATTTCATGCAAGATTTCGTAGACATTGTTGACAGTCAGCAGGAAGGAGGTGACAACAGAGACCCTAAAAGGCAGAAGAATAGTGAGGCTGCTGCCCCCTCACCCTCAGGTCTCATGCTGGAGCCTGCGGGGAATGTTGTTGCCAGCACCCAAACCAGGATAGCCTTGGAACAACGGGAACAAAGTCTGAAAGAGCAGGATGAAGAGGATGTCAGGATCAACAAGCTGAGAACTGGGAGAGACTTGATGCCACAGCTTGAGAAGGAGACGCAGCCAGGGCTTGGTCAGGATCAGAACAGTGATGGCATGACAGATAATATTGATAGTGGGAGGGCCTTGGAGAATATGGATGAAGAAAGGGTGCATATCTCTGATGTGGAAACTGAGGACGAAATGGAAGAATCACAGATGGACAGTTTTGCTGAGAAAGTGGAAGCTTACAAAACAGGAACAATTCTGGAACCGAGGTTCAGCAGCAGGTTGGCGACGAAGAACTCTGATGAGATTCCCATTCTGGAAAAGGCCAAGATGCACAAGGCTAAGAATTATGAGCAGGGAGAAGGTACTTCCGATTTGCCTTCAGTTATTAATTATGATAATGTTTCCTTGTTAGAAATTGCTAGGCTTATAGGTGTGGACCTTGGTACTTCTCTAGAAATGGTTGAGCATAATTTAAATGTTATTCGTTTCCAAGAAAAAGCTAGGTAGCTATGTTTTGTGAAAAGAATAATAACAAGATTATTGACAAAAGTGATGATCCTGTTAGTACCAATCTACATCCTGGCGATGTAGACAAAATACTAAGATATTTGCTTTTGATCAACAATGATGAGATGGAAAAAGAACTAGAGAATGTTAATTTGTTGAATCTTTGTGCGGCAAGTGTGGAAAGGGGCTTGGGGAGTAAAACCTCGAATGAGGTCTACTCAGTTAAGTCTCCGGTCAGGATTGTGTTGAGAAGGGACAGGAGGAAAAAAAGAAAATGTTAAATGGTCTTATTTGGAACCCGAGAGGTTTCCGGGATAAGGGTAAGAGGGATTACATTTGTGAGAACGCGAATAAATACAAGCTTGACTTTATTGGTATCCAAGAAACCATCAGGCAAGACTTCTCTCCTGGATTGCTAACAACAATTGGAGGGGATATTGCATATGAATGGGCTTGGACTCCAGCTAGAGGCAGGTCGGGAGGTATTTTACTTGGGATAAATTCAGATACACTTGGTATTTTGGATAAAGAGTTAGGTGAGTATTTCATTAGGATTTTGGTACACAGCAAATTGGAAGATTTTACTTGGAATCTCGTGGTGGTTTATGGTGATGCACAACCCACGGGAAAAGCAAAATTCCTTCTGCAGCTTGTTCATGTCATCAAAAACACACAGGTACCCCTGGTAATAGCGGGAGACTTCAATCTCACTGGGAGATCTAGTGATAAAAATAAACCTGGTGGATACAATAGATGGAGTGTTCTCTTTAATGCGATTATCTCGCAGGGGGAATTGATGGAACTTCAGCTGAGTGGGAGACAGTATACCTGGTCAAACAATCATAAGGACCCTACTTATGAATTGCTTGATCGATTCCTGGTCTCCCCTGACTGGGAGGAAGTTTTTCCCGTAGCGACTGTTACCGCACTTACTAGGGACCTTTCTGATCACACACACCCTGTTGTTATCTACTGGGGAAGCTATAAAAATTCCTAGACGCTTTAAATTCGAGAACAGTAGGATTCTTAGGCCTGACCTTAAAAAGATTGTTGCCAAAATTTGGGGACAAGATTTTAAAGGGAGGAATAGCCTTGATATCTGGCAACAAAAGGGTAAAGCATTAAGAAAAAATCTCAAGGGTTGGAACATTAATTTTGAGAGTGACAAGAAAAAGAAAAAGGAAGAGTTGATGAAAGAATTTGACAGACTAGACAGATTGTGTGAAGCTGCAGGGCTTGCTGCAAATGACTGGGATCATTTGCAACATTGCCGTCAGCAGTTGAAAGACATTCTTAAGGAAGAAGAGATTAAATGGCTACAGAGATCCAGGGAGAGAGAGCCGCTAGAAGGTGATAGTAATACTAAATACTATCACGCTAAGGCTAATGGGAGACGTAGAAGGAATATGATTGTTAGTCTGCATCAAGAGGAAGGGGTGATAGAGGGTCAAGAAAACCTGAAACACTTTATAACAAACTTTTATAAAAATTTGTTTGGGAGGTCGAAACATAGACAAATCTGTATAACCGGGTATGGGGTGAGCAAGATTGGGGAGGCTGACAGAGAGGAATTGTGTAAAAACTTTAGTCTAGAGGAGGTTAAGGATGCCATTTTTGGTATGGAAAAGAACAAAGCAGCAGGGCCAGATGGTTTCAATGCAGATTTCTACCAAGAATTCTGGCATATAATCCATAAGGACCTGTTTGCATTGGTTAATGATTTCTCGAATAATAAGATCAACATAGACATGCTGAATTATGGAGATATCACTTTAGTGCCCAAGGGGCTGATGCTGATAAAATCCAGAAATTCAGACCCATTTGTCTGTTGAATGTAGTTTTCAAAATAGTAAAAAAAATGTTGGTCAATAGATTGAATCCTGTTGTTGGAAAGGTGATTAAGTTATCGCAAACCGCCTTCCTAAAAGACAGATTCATTATGGAGGGAGTGGTAGTCTTACACGAAACCCTCAATGACCTGCACGTTAACAAAGGAGCAGGGGTGATGTTTAAGATAGATTTTGAAAAAGCTTTCAATAAAATTAAGTGGCCTTTCCTTCTTCAAGTTCTGGAAATGAAAGGATTTCCACACAAATTCAATGACATGGTGATGCGTATAGTCTCGGGTGGGAAAGTGGGTGTCAAGGTGAACGGAGAGATGGGACCTTACTTTCATACCCATCAAGGGTTGAGGCAAGGAGACCCCCTCTCTCCGCTGCTTTTCGACATTGCCAGCGATGTTTTAGCCATTATGGTGGAAAGGGCGGTTGACAATGGTTTGTTGGGTGGTCTATCTTGCCATTTGCTTGAGAAAGGCGTCTCGATCCTGCAATATGCGGACGACACGATCCTTCTTTTGCAAGACAATCTAGAACATGCCAGAAATTTAAAATTTATTTTGTGTCTTTTCGAGCAGATGTCTGGCCTTAAAATTAACTTCCACAAAAGTGAAGTTTATTGTTTAGGGGCGGCCGCAGCTAGGAAAGATAGTTATGAAGAAATTTTTACTTTTCAAGGAGGGGATTTACCTATGAAATATCTAGGGGTACCTATTGACGAGGTGAGATTAAAGAATAGTGACCGGGATCCTTGTGGAGAGAGAATGGAAAAAAACTTGGCTGTTGGTGGGGGAAAAATCTGTCTATTGCGGGGAGAACCCTCTGAATAAACACCTCACTTACCAGCATTCTTGTTTATATGCTTTCCTTTTATAGAGTCCCAGTGGACAAGAGGAAGTTCTTTGACAAAATTCGGTCAGTTTTTTGTGGAGTGACAAGAAGGAAAAGAAAAAATACCACCTGGTCAATTGGAAGACAGTTTGTCAACCGAAAAAACAGGGTGGGCTGGGAGTCCTGGACCTATAAATGATGAACATAGCATTGCTTGGCAAATGGCTATGGAAATTATTTAACAGAAAAGGGATTTGGCAAACTATGTTGATTAACAAATATCTTAAGAGAACCACTTTTGGGCTTTGATCTCATAAAAGTGGCGACTCTCATTTTTGGCAAGGGTTGATGGAAATCAGACCGCTGTTTCTTTCATGTTGTAGATTTAAGGTTGGGAATGGTGCTAAAACTAGATTTTGGGAGGACAATTGGCTTTCAGAAACTAGTCTTGCGGACCAACTTCCCATCCTTTACAATATCTCAAACGATCATAATATTACAGTTCAAAAAAGTTTTTGAGGGCGGAATAAGATCTCTTTCTTTTAGAAAAATCTTTCAGGTCCTAAACTGGCTGAATGGAATAGGCTTTCCGTTTTATGTGATGCGGTGAACTTGACAGAGGAGGAAGACACGCTGACTTGGTTGTTGTCCTCCTCTGGGGTTTTCTTGGTGAAATCTTTTTATGTTGCCATGCAATCTGTTGGGGAGGTCCCCTACAGGTTTATGTGGAAAGTGAAGATTCCGCTAAGGGTGAAAACTTTTCTGTGGTTAATCTTGAAAAAAAGCATCCTTACGCGAGACGTTTTATTGAAAAGGGGAGGTAAATGTGAAAAAACTGTGTATTATGTGGACAGGACGAAGGTATCAACCACCTTTTCTTTAAATGTCCTTTGGCAAGGTATGTTTGGAATGTGGTGAGTGTAGCAACTGGAGTAAATTGTCAAGTTGTAGATGCGCAAGAATGTTTAACTGTTTGGCTGGATCAGTTTAGTGTGAAACAAAAAAAGAAGGTGATGGTTGGGGTGGCTGCGGTCTTTTGGGGGATTTGGAAAGCGAGGAATTTAGCCTGTTTTGAGAAAAAATGGCCTGCGGAGCCAATTGATGTTGTTCGACGTGTGTGCTATTGGATTGATTGGTGGTCTAATTTGCAGGGGGCGGAGGACGTAAGACTGGAACTACAAACGGCCGCAAAGGTGCTAGTCCGGGTCGCTGAGGAGATCTTTAGAGGAGCGTGCAGTTGGAACTCATGGAGGCCGTGACTGGGAGGCTAAAAAAAGAGCTAGGAAAAGAGGAAGAAGTTGTTTCGAGAACAGAGGCTTAAAGGGAGAAGGGTCTGTGGCGCCAGGAAAAAGTAGGAGAAGCTGTGGAAGTATTAGCGTGTGTTGTGTTTGTGACTCTTGCTCTTTTTTTCTTCCTTTCCTTGGTTAGTCTCCTGTTAGCTGTTTGCTTTAACTTGTTAGGCGAGACTGGTTGGCTGGAGGTGGCGTTTTGGTGGATCATGTAAAAAAACTTGGTTTCTCTTAATAGAAATCGGGGAGAAATCCCTCTGCTTCAAAAAAAAATAGTAAACTAAGAATGACTTTGTGTCATGAGAAGATTTCTTTTGCTCGTCGATCTCTTCTTTTTCATTTGGAAGGAGCGCGGTCTTATACATTAAATACTCAAGGATAATAAAACATGCTGCATCGGAAAGTCATTTTGAATCCCCATCCCCATCCAGTCCACTCTAGCCGCCGAGCAAGGACGACGCGGCTTGGCTCTGTCTGCTTCACCGGCGATTACCGGCAGCCCCACTGTCCGGCCGGCGCCGTCTCCATAGGTTTGACATGCCCCAAACGGCAATCCAAATCCTCTTCTCTCTGCTCACTTTAAAATCGATCTTGCCAGAGGAGGAGGGGAATGGACAAATCGATGGGATTTGGGAGGCTCCAGTACTGTTAGGAAAATATTTAGAATGAAGGAAGAAGCTGCTGGAGAGACGTCGGCGCAGTGAGTTGCCTTTTCCTCCCATCAATTTTTTACTCGTTTCGCTCAGTCTCTCCTCCGTTTGCTCTCTCTGACCGTAGATCCCTGAAACCGTCGCATACTCTTCTCGATCTCCTTTTTCCTAAGTACATTTTTTTTGCAGAAGGATTGGTGGCCGACGACAGAGAAGTGGATGTGACTTGTGAGAGCATCACCCTGTCCTGTCAATTGGGGTGCAGCCCATAGCGGCGCCCCCGAAACAAAGCAAAAAAATTGAACAAATTGAAACAAATTTAAATGGTTTTCAAATTCCATTCATATTTGTTATATATTACAAAAAGTTTGAATGAAATTTGACCAAAGGCCGTGGCGCCCTAAACCCTAACCCTAGCCTACTCGTCGTTGTCCAACCACGAGTCGTCGCCGTCGTCGTCATCGGGCACGACGTAGGCGGAGGAGGAGGAGGCACGGCTGGTGGACGCGCCGCCGCCGCAGGAGGAGGACGTGGCCACCGTTGCCACCGAGGTGGCAATCGTGGCCATGTAGCTGGGGTTGTCGCGCTCGATGGTGTTCACCGAGTCGGTCAGCGCCGCAAGCAACCTCGGCGTGTCGCCGTCGTACTCGTTCTGCAGTGGGGACGGCACGGCGTACCCGTACGGGATTGTCTCCACCGGCAGCGGCGGTGTCCTGCGGCGGTGCAGGTGCAGGCGGTCGCGCCGTGGGGATTGAGCTCGAGGTCGAGCGCGGTCACGGATGACGATGTCGCTGCCTCCATGACGCGACGGCGATCGCCGCTCCTCCTTCACCCTGGAGAAGCGGGATGGGGCATGGCGTTGCTGGCTGTCGACGACGCGGCCTCGCGTGGCAGCGGCATCAGCTGAAATGGGCTAGGGTTCCCCGTTGCGGCATGTCGGCGGGCGGCCGCGATGGCTGAAGCCACCGTGTGACCGGTACCCACCCACTAGTCGAGGCGCCCATTCGCGTTCCAGCGGCCTGACGCCGTGGCGTCGTATGCCGCCTCCGCCTCCCGGCGCTCCCTCCGGACGCGATCCATCCACCCCACCCAGTTGTTGTCGTCGTACTCTGGGTCAGCACGTTGGGCCGTTGTGAGCTAGCTCCGGCGCCGGGCGATGGCACACGTGATCTGGTCCTGCGTCACTGGCACCGGAGGAATGGGGAGCCCGTCCCTGTACAACGTGGCCCAGTTCTTGGGGAGGCAGGAATCTAGCGGGACGAGCAACCCGTACCGGAACAGCTCCCACGCCTCGTCGGTGCCGATGGTTCGCCCGAAGCGGCTGCTGCCTGACTCGTCGTTGTTCGCCATTGCAGGGAAGCAGGCGACGGAGAGGTGGGAGAGGGGGATGTGGGGAAGCAGGCGAGGAGGTGAGTGGCGGCGTTTGTGCCGCGGTAGGGGATTTATGTGCTCGGCCAGGGAGGTGAGTACGTCGACGTTTAATGCGTTGCGTAGGAATGCCGCGACACCGACGCGTGGACTGCCGCGCACGTCGCCGACATTAATGCGACGCTTGGTGGCAGGCGCCGCCTCCGCGTCATCCCGTCGCCTCGCCTTCCGTCATTCGCGTCGTCTCGGAGACCGCCCGACATCCATTAACGCGAGCGTACCGGTCACTGCGCGCCCACATTAACACGGGCGCCCCGGTCGTGTGTATGACGGGTGGGCCACCCCTGTAAGAGGCCATGTCCGTCCCATGTCTGGCACCCCTGAGAGGGCCTACAAACTTTGGGGACCTTTCGGGGGTGCCAGACACGATTTTTCTTGGGGCGAGGCTTTGGGGGTGCCGCTGGTGGTGGTTTTTTGCGTCCGGAACCCCAATAGCCTTTGGGGGCCATTTGGAGGGTGCCGGTGGAGATGCTCTGAGGCGAAGGATCGGTGGCCAAAGGCCAGATCGACCTTATCGAGAGGAGGCCGGGATGCCCACGAGACATTTCACCGTCATCGGCCTCTACCTTCTGGTGGACGAGCTCGTTCTGTTGCCGGTGATACCGCCGGCGTCAACGGTTTTTTTTCCTGTTTTCTTTTCCCCTCTCGCCGGTGATGTCGCGGCCAGTTGATACGTCTCAAACGTATCTATAATTTTTGATGTTCCATGCTGATATTATACCAATTGCTACATGTTTTGCATCTACTTTATGTCACTTTTATACATTTTTTGGGACTAACCTATTAACAAGATGCCGAAGCGCCAGTTCCTGTTTTCTGCTGTTTTTGTATTCCAGAAAAGCTAGTCTGGAAATATTGTCGGAATTGGACGAAAATTTACGGAGGCCCCTATTTTATCAGAAGACACCTGGAGTCCGAAGGGGAGACGAAGTGGAGCCACGAGGGCCCCACACGTGGGCTCGGCGCGGCCAAGGATCTGCCGGCGCCCAGGGGTGGTGTCGCCTCCTCGTGCACCGCCTCGCGACGCCCTTTGGACTATATATTGCCCCTGACCTAAAACTCACAGAACGATCGACGATTTCTCAGAAGAGTTCCGTAGCTCCGCCGCCACCAAAAACCCTAATTCGGGGGACAGAAGTCTCTGTTTCGGCACCTGCCGGGACGGGGAATTGCCCCCGGAGCCATCTCCATCGACGCCACCGCCTCCATCATCGTCGTTGCTGCCTCCCATGATGAGGAGGGAGTAGTTCTCCCCGAGGCTGAGGGCTCTACCGGTAGCTATGTGGTTTATCTCTCTCTCCCATGGTGTGATCTTTATGTGATCATGAGCTTTGTAATCTAGTTGAATCCATAGATGTACTCTTCATTATCTTATATGCTACTCAAGTGGTTTTATTAATGTAATCTCCGGAGTCACCTTTGTCCCACGGTGCGAAGTTGACAGTGTGCGCCCCGTGTGTGGCTCTTAGGCTAAAGATAACAGGAATACTTATCATGAGTTATTATTTGCGTTGGATGTCTCTATGAAATTGCGGTGTTTGTCTAGTACCTTCTAGGGCGCTCAAGTTGACAGTGTGGGGTTAACTAGACATGGGAATGCGACTTTAAGGTGTGCTTTTATAGCCCTACGCGGTGGATTGGTGTTCGTTATCCAACGAGAGAATAACTCAGAGTAGCATAGTGAAGAGGAAATATCTATGTATTCAATTATATTATTATTGTTGAGAGTGTCCACTAGTGAAAGTATGATCCCTAGGCCTTGTTTCTAAGCATTGAAACACCGTTTACAACCAGTTCTGCTACATGTTTGCTTGCTGCCATTTTTATTTCAGATTGCAATTACCACTTATAATCATCCATATTACTTGTATTTTAATATCTCTTCGCCGAACTAGTGCACCTATACACCTGACAAGTGTATTGGGTGTGTTGGGGACACAAGAGACTTCTTGTATCTTAATTGCAGGGTTGCTTGAGAGGGATATCTTTGACCTCTACCTCCCTGAGTTCGATAAACCTTGGGTGATTCACTTGAGGGAAACTTGCTGCTGTTCTACAAACCTCTGCACTTGGAGGCCCAACACTGTCTACAAGAATAGAAGCGTGCGTAGACATCAAGCTATTTTCTGGCGCCGTTGCCGGGGAGGTAAGGTAAAAGGTACTCACATCCTCCAGCTACTTAGCTATTTTCTAGCACTGTTGCTGACGTGTGAGTGCTCGAAGGTATTTCCTTTAGATTCTGCAATTATATCTTTTTGTTTCTTGTTTTTATTTCACTAGTTAGGCTTAATGGAAAACAACAAAAAATTAGAGAGCTTTATGAAATTTATCTTGAATTAGGACATGATGCTTTTGAAGAGAAAATTAAAAAACCTATGGAAAATTATTTGCATGATGGTAGCAATGTTATTACTATAAATGCTTTGAACACCATTATTGCTAATGCTATGGAAAATCTAAGCTTGGGGAAGCTGGTTTTGATGAATATGATATTTTTAGTCCCCCAAGTTTTGAGGAGAAAATTTTCTTTGATGATACTTTGCCTCCAATTTATGATGATTATAATGATAGTGGTATTTTGGTGCCACCTACTATGGAGGATAAAGTTTATTATGATTATACTATGCCTGCAATTTATGATGATTACAATGATGGTTGTGATAGTTTTACTCCACTATTACTAATAAAATTGATTATGCTTATGTGGAGAGTAATGATACTTTTGTGCATGTGGATCATGATAAGAATGCTTTATGTGATAGCTATATTGTTAATTTTATTCATGATGCACTGAAAATTATTTGAGAGAGGAAAATATGGTTGTAGAAATTTCATGTTACTAAACACTCTCTTTATGACGAAGGTTTTGAGCTTTCTCTTGATTTTTTGATGGGTACTTTAAAACCTACTGGTCATTATGAGAGAGGGAGATGGCTTCACATATCACAATAATATTAAGTCTCCTCTCTTTATGTTGAAAGTTTTGAAGTTGCATTGTTTTGCCTTCCTATGCTAGTCACTTTGTGCTTTTGATTTATTTTCTTACAAGATTCCTTTGCATAGGAAGTGGGTTAGACTTAAATGTGTTTGTATTTGCTTTTATGCTCTTTATATTCAACTCTTATACATATGAGAGCATCATCAAAATTATCATGCCTAGCTAAAAGGCTTTAAAGAAAAGCGCTTGTGGGAGACAACCCATGTTTTTATTTTCTGCTATTTTTATTTTATTTGAGTCAAGGTGCTGTTTACTTCTGTAGCAATGCCTTTGTATCTTTATTTTCTTGCATTGTTGTGCCAAGTAAGGCCTCTAATAGGAAGATGATGCTAGATTTGGATTTCTGCGCAGGAACAGATTTCTGCTGTTCACCGTTTTGCTTCTGTAAAATCACAGAAAAATTATTTAAATCTAAATTTTTTGTGCGTGATCCTCAGATATGTATGCATCTTTCGTTAGTTCAAAGTTTTTCGATCTGAGCGTCGTAAGTGCCTCGAAAAAATTCGTCTTTGCGGACTGTTCTGTTTTAGACAGATTATGCCTTTTTATTTTGCATTCTCTCTTTTACTAGTGTTGAGTGAAATTCTTTTTTGGGTGGAAGAGCTTCACATAACATCAGTGGCAGTAGCTAATGTTTAAAGTAACAAGTCATATTGCGTCTTTATAGAACATGTGAGTTTTTGATTATGCACTAACCCTCTAATGAGATTTACTTTGAGTTTGGTGTGACGGAAGTTTTCAAGGGTCAAGAGAGAAGGATGATATAATAGGATGGAGAAGAGTGAAGAGCTCAAGCTTGGGGAGGCTCCCATGGATCTCCCCAGCATATTTCAAGAAGACTCAAGCGTCTAAGCTTGGGGATGCCCAAGGCATCCCCTTCTTCATCGGCAAAATTATCAGGTCATCTCTAGTGAAACTATATTTTAATTCTTTCACATCATATGTGCTTTTCTTGGAGCGTCTGTGTGCTTTTATTTTCAGTATTGTACTTTTATTTTTGCAATAAGCTTGATCACAACATTCTTGATTGGGAGAGAGACACGCTCCGCTTTTTCTTGGAATACTCTTGTTCTTCACTTATATCTGTTGAGTATTCAATTTTCGCGCTGTTTAGCTTCTAGCTCTTGGTTTTCATGTACCTCTTGTCAGAGCTATTAGTTCTTTTGTAGAAAGTACTCTCTTGCTTCACTTATATTTGTTTGGAGAGTTGCTTGGTTAATATGTTGGTTCAGAAAATGTTGCGTGTGGTAGTGGTATAATGAAAACTTGCATAATCTTGTAGATCATTGAACTTTGATAACCTGATTCCTTGCAAACGTTTTGAGGTATTAAGTAATAGATGGTAAAGCTTGCTGGTTAATTAAGTTAAAATCATTAGTGGATTATTGTCTTTAAGCTTGCACCGTACTACAAACACTAAAATTGTTGAAGGTGTAGTTGGACTTGATAGCTTTCCATGTCTGAAAAGTGGTTCGTAATAACTAGGTTGTGTGTGAAGGTCGAGGGATCTAACGGGGTACTTGTGCCGCCGTGAACGGCCCTCCTTGGGGTAAATGTTAACCATGCGCTTAATGTTGAACCTGCTAGTTGTTTGCAATAAACTTGTGAGTTCTTTTTGACTAATGTTAAGCTACGGTTTTGGCACTTCCACCATCCAAATTTGCTAGCCTCTTCGGTGCTGTGCATTGCCTTTTCTCACATTGAGAGTTGTGCAACTTCGCCAGTACATCCAAAACCCGTGGGAGGACTTCCTCTTGTTCTCCTACACATAAACCCATACATCTTCCTCAAAACAGCCACCATACCTACCTACCACAGCATTTCCATAGCTGTTCCGAGATATATTGCCATGCAACTTCCATTTTACATTACATGACTTGTTGTCATTTATCATTTATATATTGCTTTGCATGATTCTATACAGCTGATGTGTGGTTTACCCATGTTACGCTAGATCATTGCACATCCTGCTACACTGGCAGAGGCATACAGTTTTATACATCATGTTTTGTTCATTATGAGTTATTTGTACCAAAAAGTTTGTAATCATATTAGAGTGTTGCCCCTGCTAGAAAAGAGCCATGGAGGCCATCGAAAAGTGAAACAGAAAAAAAAAGAAAAAAAAAAAAAAAAAAAAAAAAAAGAATAAAGAAAAGGGGGGCAACACTACTATCCTTTATCAAAGTTGTGCTCATGTTTAGCACTTGCAGTATTCATAGTCATCATTTGTGCTCATGTTTAGCACCTATGCTCCATTTGAGAGAGTTTTCATGCTTTACTAGTATAACTATGTGGGGAATATTACGTTATAGAACTTGGGTTGTATATTCCAATGATGAGCTTCCTCAAAAGTGCTCTAGGTCTTCGTGAGCAACCGAGTTGGATGCACCCCCACTAGTTCCATTGGAGAGCTTTCATACACATATAGCTCTATGTGCATCCGTTGCATGGCAATCACTACTCCTTGCATAGCTTCGATTATAAGACTTCCTCTTGTCTAATGATCACTTATAGCTTTGTGAGACTTTCTTCCATTGGCCTTCCAAACCCCCATTAACGTTCTCTTTGCCATAACATCCTGGTGCCGATACTAAATGCTTACGCTCACCGGTTGAGTAGACCTCGAAACAGTGGATTCATGACGTTCATGTTTACTTTTACTTGACTGGATCCGTTCTCTATGTTATGAAAAATTGCTTGATGCTTGGAATTGAAGGATAGAACTCCTACACTGGATACTTAAAACATCTATAATGAACCTTGTACGGTTTCATGTCTTAAAGGCCGTCATTCATGAAAACTTTTAGCTTGTTTAACTATCTTGCTTTATTATCTCTTATTTAATATCAATTATAGACATTTGCTTTGAATGATTTGATCTCAGCTCACTTGCCATTACATCACTATTAGATCAAGATTATGATGGTAGCATGTCACCTCAAAAATTATATTGTTTTATCGTTTACCTACTCGAGGACGAGTAGGAACTAAGCTTGGGGATGCTGATACGTCTCAAACGTATCTATAATTTTTGATGTTCCATGCTGATTTATACCAATTGCTACATGTTTTGCATCTACTTTATGTCACTTTTATACATTTTTTGGGACTAACCTATTAACAAGATGCCGAAGCGCCAGTTCCTGTTTTCTGCTGTTTTTGTATTCCAGAAAAGCTAGTCGGAAATATTCTCGGAATTGGACGAAAATTTACGGAGGCCCCTATTTTATCAGAAGACACCTGGAGTCCGAAGGGGAGACGAAGTGGAGCCACGAGGGCCCCACACGTGGGCTCGGCGCGGCCAAGGATCTGCCGGCGCCCAGGGGTGGTGTCGCCTCCTCGTGCACCGCCTCGCGACGCCCTTTGGACTATATATTGCCCCTGACCTAAAACTCACAGAACGATCGACGATTTCTGCAGAAGAGTTCCGTAGCTCCGCCGCCACCAAAAACCCTAATTCGGGGGACAGAAGTCTCTGTTTCGGCACCTGCCGGGACGGGGAATTGCCCCCGGAGCCATCTCCATCGACGCCACCGCCTCCATCATCGTCGTTGCTGCCTCCCATGATGAGGAGGGAGTAGTTCTCCCCGAGGCTGAGGGCTCTACCGGTAGCTATGTGGTTTATCTCTCTCTCCCATGGTGTGATCTTTATGTGATCATGAGCTTTGTAATCTAGTTGAATCCATAGATGTACTCTTCATTATCTTATATGCTACTCAAGTGGTTTTATTAATGTAATCTCCGGAGTCACCTTTGTCCCACGGTGCGAAGTTGACAGTGTGCGCCCCGTGTGTGGCTCTTACGCTAAAGATAACAGGAATACTTATCATGAGTTATTATTTGCGTTGGATGTCTCTATGAAATTGCGGTGTTTGTCTAGTACCTTCTAGGGCGCTCAAGTTGACAGTGTGGGGTTAACTAGACATGGGAATGCGACTTTAAGGTGTGCTTTTATAGCCCTACGCGGTGGATTGGTGTTCGTTATCCAACGAGAGAATAACTCAGAGTAGCATAGTGAAGAGGAAATATCTATGTATTCAATTATATTATTATTGTTGAGAGTGTCCACTAGTGAAAGTATGATCCCTAGGCCTTGTTTCTAAGCATTGAAACACCGTTTACAACCAGTTCTGCTACATGTTTGCTTGCTGCCATTTTTATTTCAGATTGCAATTACCACTTATAATCATCCATATTACTTGTATTTTAATATCTCTTCGCCGAACTAGTGCACCTATACACCTGACAAGTGTATTGGGTGTGTTGGGGACACAAGAGACTTCTTGTATCTTAATTGCAGGGTTGCTTGAGAGGGATATCTTTGAACTCTACCTCCCTGAGTTCGATAAACCTTGGGTGATTCACTTGAGGGAAACTTGCTGCTGTTCTACAAACCTCTGCACTTGGAGGCCCAAAACTGTCTACAAGAATAGAAGCGTGCGTAGACATCACCAGTCGACGCTATTTTTAGTTTTTTTTCTTGTTATCGCACACGGTTTATTCTTGTTTGACGCATGTGATGTGTATGACCACCTCACACTGTTCCTTTGTATCTCTCGTTTGCAATCTCATATGGTTTTTGTGTCCGTGTGGGATCCCACGCAAGAAGCCACCCATTGATGCACACGGATGCTAGAACCGTGTGCAATGTTTGATTTCAGCCGTGTGCGAAAGGCATATCTGTACTAGTGTGCATACGTTTTACATTTCTGTATAGATTAGAATATAAAATATTATGAATACAGAATTTATACGTATGTGCAGTAAATCATTGACAACATTCGCATTCAAAAAAAATCAAATGTTTTGTAAATTATACATATGAATTTTATTTTATTTAAAGAGATCACAAGCCTGGGAGATAGAAATTTCTACTCGTAGAAGATTATGCTCAAACATTACTATGTATGTTGAAATCCCTACTCATAGAAGATTCCGCTCACACATTACTCTGTATGTTTATGGCTGTCATTTAGGAAGAGTATTATAGATGCTGTGAAGGTAGAGATGAAAAACGAGAGCACCGTCACTAGTGGAAACAGGGCCATCAGTTTGGCCCTTTCGTCCCGGTTCCCTTACGAACCGGTACTAATGGGGGGCACTAGTCCCGGTTCAAATGGCCAGGGCGCCGGCCAGCTCCAGTCCCGGTTCGAACGGGACCTTTAGTCCCGGCTCGTGATACGAACCGGTACTATAGGGTCGCGGCAGGCGGCCGCAGTGGTGGGGCCAACGCCAGCACCCTTTTCACGAACCGGTACTAAAGATGGACCTTTAGTACCGGTTCGTGATACGAACCGGGACTACACTTTTGACTATATCATCTTCTTCCACCCCGAGCCGGCCGTGGCCATTTTTGAGCTCGAGTTCATCAACATTTCTCATCTATTTCCTTTCCCGAGCTCGAGTTCGTTCCCATTTTTTTCCCACCATTTGTCAAGATTGACGGCGCCCCATCAATCCAAGGGTTAGCACTTCCGGCCTTGCTACTTTAGCTCATTTCGTTGCTAGTTTAGCTCATTTCATTTTTCTAGTGCTAGCTAGGTGTTTGATGAAATGACTAAGTTATGGATTTTATTTGTTTTATATGCAATTTGAGCTCAAATTAAAGTATGATTTGTGGGTTTTAGTGTCGTCCCCGTCCTCACCGCCGTCGATCGCATGCGCCGTCCCGTCACCGGCACCATCTCGGTGAGCTTCTTGTTTTTATCTTTTATTTTAAAAAGAAAACTTAGTTTTATGATTTAGATGCATAGTTATTACTTCTATAATTTTCTTACTTGTATGATTGTTTTTATATGTATAGTGCCATGGTTTTGATATCCGTCCCCGTCGGCCCTCGTCCGGTCTATGATTCGGATGTGGTATATTTTTATAATTTTTAGTTTCATTTCTTTTTTATGTCAATTATGCCGACCAACTTGACATAGAATTTTTCATCTAGGAGGTAGTTAAACCGAAAATTCCAACCGACCCTCTTGTCGAGATGGTAAATTTATTTGAAAAAGAAAACATAGATTTGAAAGTAAAATTGAAAAGAAGTGAAGATCTTCGTCTCCAATGCCTAGAAGAGAAGACGGAATTGGAGTTCAAGCTTGCCGACGTCGACGATGATCACCAGATCAAGATGGATGCAATGCGCTTGAAGATTAAAAAGATTAGAAATATGCCATTAATCAAGAGGCTTGGTATCATTATGTTGTTGGTTCAGTAATTACCTTAGTTGCGATTTTGATCGCATTTGTTGTTGGATTTAAATTCTTTAGATAGTTGTATGTTAGTTTCAATGTATGTTTTTTGAGAACTATGTATTACATTTGGTCACTACTCTACTTTGCTTTGAATGTGATGACATGTATTAATTAATTTGGTCACTTATCGATTCATGATGTAGTGTAATGATTTTTGATATACTTATATAATGCAGATGAGTTGGCAATGGATGTACGGTGACCGACGCAGTCCCGAGTTCATTAATGGCATGCATAATTTTCTCTATGTGGCTGAGGCAAACAAGCAGGCGAATGTTTTTATTTGTTGTCCATGTAGTGTCTGTAAATATACGAGAGATCACTCTACCTCAAAAACCCTTCACGTCCACCTTTTGCAGTCCGGTTTCATGCCCGGCTATAATTGTTGGACCAAGCACGGAGAAAGAGGGGTTATAATAGAAGACAATGAAGAAGAAGAGGATAATGACAACTATCCTATGTTCACTGGACATGGTGATACTACAATGGGGGAAGACGAAGCTGAAGAAGAGCCCATTGTTGATGAGCCCGATGATGATCTTCGTCGGGCCATTCGTGATGCACAGATAAACTGCGGAAGTGAAAACGAGAGGTTGAAGTTGGAGCGCATGTTAGCTGATCACACAAAATTGTTGTACCCAAATTTTGAAGATGGCCAGAAAAAGCTGGGTACCACACTGGAATTGCTACAATGGAAGGCACAGAATGGTACTTCTGACAAGGGATTTGAAAAGTTGCTTAAATATTTAAGAAGATGCTTCCAAAGGATAACGAATTGCCCTCTAGTACGTACGAAGCAAAGAAGGTGGTCTGCCCTCTAGGATTAGAGGTGCAGAAGATACATGCATGTATTAATGATTGCATCCTCAATCGCGGTCAGCAATACGAGAATTTGAATGCATTCCCGGTATGCGGTGCATTGCGGTATAAGATCAGGCGAGATGACCCTGGTGATGTTGAGGGCGAGCCGCGCCCCAGGAAGAGGGTTCCTACCAAGGTGACGTGGTATGCTCCTATAATACCACGGTTGAAACGTTTGTTATAAAACAAAGAGCATGCCAAGTTGTTGCGATGGCACAAAGAAGACCGTAAGAAAAACGTGATGCTGAGACACCCGCTGATGGGTCGCAGTGGAGAAAAATCGACAGAAAGTTCCCGACATTTTCAGATGACGCAAGGAACTTAAGATTTCGTCTAAGTACAGATGGATTTAGTCCTTCCGGGGAGCAGAGCTCCAGTCATAGCACCTGGCCTGTGACTCTATGTATCTATAACCTTCCTCCTTGGTTGTGCATGAAGCGGAAGTTCATTATGATGCAAGTGCTCATCCAAGCCCCGAAGCAAGCCGGCAACGACATTGATGTGTACCTGAGGCCATTGGTTGAAAAACTTTTACAGTTGTGGCGTGAAGAAGGTGTATGTGTGTGGGATGAGCATGAACAAAAGGAATTTGACCTACGAGCGTTGTTGTTTGTAACCATCAATGATTGGCCTGCTCTTAGTAACATTTCAGGACAGTCAAACAAGAGATACAATGCATGCACGCACTGTTTAGGTGAGACTGAAAGTATATATTTAGGTAACAAGAATGTGTACCCGGGACATCGTCGATTTCTTCCAAACAAGCATCCCTTAAGAAAGAAAGACAAGCATTTCAAAGGTGAGGCAGATCACCGGACGAAGACTACCCGCCCTACTGGGGATGTTATATATGGTATGGTTAAGGATTTAAAAGTAATCTTTGGAAAGGGTCCTGGGGGAAAATCTGTTCCGAATGACGCTGACGGACACGTACCCATGTGGAAGAAGAATTCTATATTCTGAGAGCTACCCTATTGGAAAATCCTAGAGGTTCACTCTGCAATCGACGTGATGCACGTGATGAAAAATCTTTGCGTGAACCTGCTAAGCTTCTTGGGCGTGTATGGGAAGATGAAAGATACACCGGATGCACGACTGCACCAGCAACGTATGCACGAACGAGACGACCTAAATCCAGAGAATTATCAAGGTCCTGCCAGCTACGCTCTTACCAAAGAAGGGAAGGAGATCTTTTTTGAAGTCCTGAGCAGTATCAAGATCCCGTCTGGTTTCTCGTCGAATATAAAGGGAATAATAAACATGACAGAGAAAAAGTTCCAAAACCTAAAGTCTCAAGACTGCCACGTGATTATGACACAATTACTTCCGGTTGCATTGAGGGGGCTTCTACCGGAAAATGTACGAGTACCTATTGTGAAGATATGTGTATTGCTCAATGCAATTTCTCAGAAGGTCATCAATGTACGAGCCACAGGGGACTGATTTATGTGGATTCTATGTTTGCGAGTACATTCACATGAGGACCAACGAGAGATTCAACAACCGAAGAAATCAAGATGTACGTAAACATTATTCACAACTTTATTTTTTTACCATCAGTTGTGCTGAGTTTCATTCATAATTGTTTTATTATGATTTGATATATATACACACAACTCATGTATTCATTTTGATCTCATTCTTTTAAAGTTGGCAAGAAAGCGGAACGCGCTTCCAATGCAGGACCGCTTCAAAGCAATTGCGGAGGAATTGGCGGGATTTTTCCTTGCGGAGGTCATACCTAAATTCGGAGAGTACCACTATGATGAAAAATAGTATGCCTCCATGTAATAGTGATCTCCATATAATTAAGTACTTTATACGAAAACATGATCTTCATGTATTACTTAATTTGTATGTGTTATATATATGCATCAGCGTGATCTTCATGTAATTGTATGTGTTATATATATGCATCAACTTGATCTTGATCATGTAGTAATTTATATATACCAAAACGCGTTTTTGGCGCATCGACGTGATCCCCGTACGATAGAAACCATCCGAAACCTCTAAACCCCTCCTAAACCCTAACCCCTGAAAAATAAACGAAAAGAAAAAAAGGCCTACCTTTAGTCCCGGTTCGTGTTACTCCGTTGCCACGTGGGAGGGCCTCTTGTACCGGTTCGTGGACAACCGGGACTAGAGGGGGGGGGGGGGGGCTCTAGCCGTTTTCTACTAGTGCGTTCTGACTTCTGAGCACACCTGTTTCTGCCTGTTTTTTAAATTAAAAAACAAATGAAAATACCTTTTTTTTAAACTGAAAAAATGGACAAAAAACATATGCTATCCTTCCACATTTGTGCATATTTTCTTTACAAGATAACATTTGTGGTGCCCTGTGTAAAAATAGTATTCATTTGTAACAACAACTTCTTCCAAAAAAAAGTATTAATTTTGTTTTTTCACACAGTGCACCAAAAATGTCATTTCGTCACGAAACTTTACACATGTTTGGAACACTAACATATGTTTTCTGTCCATTTATTCAGATTTAGTTGATGTATTTTCATATTTATTTTATTTTCGAACCATGCAGCATGCATGTGTTGGAAAGAAAAGCTAAAGAATGGGACACTCACGTACAATATTCTTTGGGTAGCGGGTTCGGATGCACCAGTTATGTAAACCAATTTTATTTTATTTTAGAAATGTCAAAAAAAGAATGTATAGTGTTACTCAGTCTCATATTTTTTTCTTTCTCGTTTGATCCTCATTTGATCATTCCTAAGTGTTGGGTTTTCTTTTGCTCAGTTTGTCATCTTTATTTACATAGTATCTTCTTTTTAGCAGCAACGGCAGCTGGGAGGACTAGTGCCGATCAACCTCCAAGACGACCCACCATGGCGGTAGCTGCAGGGCCAACCATGGTTACTACAACGGCGGCAACCACAAAAGTCGGGGCCACAGGCCTACCACCTCCAGCCCGCCGCCCATGAAACACAGCGCAACGCCCATGACGGCGGTGGTGCACGAAAACACTATTTTGACGACGCGGTGGCCATGGCGGTTATGCCGCTTACGCGCTCAGATCGGTGTTATATTTTTCAGTCTTATTAGCTCATTATTTTTTCCATCTCTGATCAGTCTTTGATTCTCTCAGTCTTCTTTGAGTTTTCTTCAGGTGGTCTTTGCATTGTTTTTTGAAGTCATCTTACTTGTTTGTTTCTTTTCTCCAGTATTCTTCAGCCTTGAAGCAGTGGGGGAGAGCACCTTCTTCTTTGCCTACATGCAGGATCATCTTCATGGTTGGTCTTTGCCTCTTTGGTAATCTGAGACTTGCAGTAGATCAGTGCATCTCAAATAGTTCGTTTGATATGAACTTGGTTCCATTTTGTACTCTTTAATTTTTATCAGAAGTTGCTGGATGCTTCACGGTTTGATTTTCTCATCTACGTTTATAGTTTATCCGAACTTGTGTAGTTATTCTGATATAAACCTGTCAATCTGTAGTACCACTTTTTGTTCTATTATTTGTTTGAAGGAAAATGTCTCGCAACTTATGTTGTAATCAGGCTGCACGCTTCTATTATGAATCTGTAGTAAAACCATGTGCACAGAAGCTCATTTTTTACCGATGAATAATTGAACTGATTCAGGCTGAATGATTGCTACATGAAGCTGGATCGGAGCTGATTCTGGCCCGAAATGAAAGGAAAAAAAAAAACTGGAAAAAGCCAGTAACTTGACCCGGAAACGATGGTTTTTTCCAGTTAGCTTAAAAAGACCGGACTGGTCACAACGGTGGACAAATGAGAGAGGGAAAATGCCAAAGTAAAAAGTGTCTGATGGCCAATTACATTTCCAGTTAGCTGATGAATAGACAGTCTAAATGGACAAAATTACGATAACAAATTCACTTATGTTTCAGACTGTGATCGCGACAGAATCAAACACCACTCTGAAAAAAAAGAACACAAACAAGCTCAAATCTTTATGAGTAATAAAAAAACCAAGTCCAAACGCCGTCAAAATGACAAGCCGCAGTCGCACTCCATTTTTTTTAAGTAAAACACGTCTGCTGGTTACTCCGGTCCGGAGGTATGTGCGTCGTCTCCAGCCTTGGGCTGCTGCTGCCCTTGCTCCGCTAGCGCCTCCACCGCCTCCTGGTACTCGCCCCAATCAGCTGCCGCCCGCGCGGCGGCGATGTCCTCCGCCGCCTCCACCCGCACGCGCTCCCGCCCCACCTCCACCGACCGTTCCGCGTCCCCCGCTTCCTCCGGCCTCGCCACCACCGCATCATCTGCCGTCACGCTCACGTCGCCGCCCGTCGCTGCGTCTCTGTAGCTGAAGACAACTTTCACCAGAGCGGTGTTGTTGCTGTTGTCTGATTCTTCCGCTCTTGGCACGGCCAGGAATAGCAGGAAGCGCCTCTCCTCGTCGGCGTAGAGTTCACCGACGCGTACCGACGCAGCGCGGTCGTCCTCGTCCACGCGGCTCTCGTAGCGGCCGGACCTGATCGAGACGACACGGACTCCCGGATGCACGCACGCGACGGTGATGCGCGCCTCTTGGACCACGACGGGGAGTAAGCCGCCGATGTACTGCGCAAATGCATCCTGGATCACCGCCTCGTTCTCGATGAACGAGAACGTGCCGCCCGTCGCCTCGGCAATCACGTGCATCGCCGCCGCGTCGTGGTTGTTGCCGAACCCGAACGTGTGGATCGGCGCCGACCGGAATAAGAACGGGACGAGCACCTCGTAATTGGCCGCGCCGTCCCAACGTGTCCCCATGGGTTGGGTGTCCTGGCCGTCGGAGAGGAGCACGACGCTGGACACGGCGTTCCTGTGACGACGCTCGACGAGCACCTTGTCGGCCAAGCGTAGCCCCTCGGAAATGTTGGTGCCACCGCTCGCCGAGAGGGACTCCACGGCGCGGACGCAGGAAGCCTTCCCGACGTCGGTCATGCGCGCGAGCCTGGTCACGCGTCGCGCCTTGGAGGAGAAGGACACGACAGAGAGGCGGTCGTCAGGGCCGAGGTTGTCAATGACAAACCGCATCGCCTGCTTCAGCAGCACCAGCTTCTGACCGCTCATGTTGCCGCTCACGTCGAGCACCGTCACCAGGTCCAGCGGCGCGCGTGGCGCCGCATCGGTGTCGACCATCCCGGGAGCCTTGACATGCACGAGCACGGCGAAGTTGCCGCTGGACGAGTCCCTGGCGACGGCCGAGCACTCGGTGTGCGTCTTGACGACCGCCGCTCCGTTGGTTGTTGCACCTGAACCTACCGATGGCCGGTTGTCAAGGACACCGGAGACCTGCTCCACCTGCTCGTCGTCGTCGAAGAAGACGACGACCATACGGTGGCGATGGTTCCTCCACTGCGGAGGCGGCGCGGGAACCGGCTGTGGCACCGCGACGACGACGACCGGATCGACGTGATGGTTGCGCCGCTGCGGAGGCGGCGCGGGAACCGGTTGCAGCATGACGACCGGACCGACGTGATGGTTGCGCCACTGCACAAACAAAATTAATTCAGATCGATGCTGCAATTCAGGAGCGATCGAAATGTAGAATCGGTGATGAACACACACAAAAAGAGTTGTGAACTTTGCACCGATGAATCTAGCTATATATATATATATTGTCTACCACGAGCAAAACTAAACGGAGAAAGTAAGAAAGAAACATCTTTACCTGGTCAGGGCCTTCCATCTCTGCAAGCTGTTTGATGGAAATTGATGCGAAAAAGACAATTAGCAGGGTAGCAGAGACATAAGATGATCGAGATGCTTCAACGGCCGGAAGGAAATTATACTAGCACAGCTATCGTCGTGGATGCCGCGTCGTGCTTGACCCCGACTCAAATTCCCGAAAAATATACAGTAGAGAACTTGCCTTTACGTGTATCAAGTCATTGGCTTTGCCTCGTCAAGGACTGGAGAAGGACAAGGATGGTCGATGGAAATTAAGGTTCATATATTTTTGCTAGGGAAAAGTAATACACATTCGGATGCCTACATTACTTTAACATGGCCTGGTCATGGAAATGACTTATTTTCATTCTTTTTATCAAAGTGGAAATACTACAGTAAGAATGACTTTGTGTGATCAGAACATTTCGTTTTGCTCGTGGATCTGTTGTTCTTGTTCTTTTCCTTTGGAAGTAGCACGGTCTTACGTTAGATATTCAAGGATAATACCATATGCTGAATACCCGACGTACACTTTTTGTTTGAGATGACGTACGTATTTTTAAGAAAGAATGTTTGGTTTTACATCAGTGATGAATAGGGTGCCCCAGAAATCAGCTTACAAGAGAAAAAGAAGCACGGAAAAGAAAAATGGATGCACGCCGCTTGAGATTGCTCTAGAGTCGTCCACCTTAACAGTCGTTTGATTTGATGGTAAAGCGAATGCAAGAACATGATGTCGGATAAGACGAACCGTTGGAGAAGCCATGTCCATGTCCACTACAAGAGAGGCCTTATGTCGCCGTGACACCATTTGTTCCCACTTCCAAAGAGGGACCCCACTTGCTCGAACAAGGGCATACTGTAAGTAGTTGGAGAACCTCGCCCTAGGGCATGGCTGGATAGACGAAAAAATACCGTTAAGGTAGGAGAGACAAGATGAGCATGATCATCCAACCAGAGCCAAAACTCATTAAAAAAAGAGCCATCAATTACCTCCCACCGACCACAACCGGTCAATGGGTATACTCTACAATTCCGCTCGAAGCATCGGTATGGTCGAACAAAGGACGGGCGAGGGGGCGGGGATAGAATAAGCGACTAACAATTTTACTTTTTTCAATTTTAGGAATACAATACCAATTTAAATTTTCTAATATGCAATATATGACGAGTTCATAAGATTAGATACACAATTAAGTAAGCTAGTAAAAAATAGGTAAAGTACAGAATTAACCGCAAGGTGGATACTTGATGTAGCTCCCGGAGTTTTTTCCTTTGAAGGAAGTACGTCTCCGTTGAAGAGGTCTAAGGTTAGAAATGTTAGCTACATGGAAGAAAACATGACAGCTAACGGAACAAAACTTCAATATATATGGAACAAAAAATGTAGCGTTCGAGTAAAAAAATATAGCTGCACGTGGAACAAAATTCGGACAATGATTTTAGCACAATGGAATAAATCACATGTACAAAAGACGAGCAAAAAACAGAGCATGCAGAGCAAAGTTTATCATAGGAGAAAAAAAATTAGCACATAAGAAACAAAATCGCGTCCGGATCCCATGCAAGTTGGGAGAGATGGACAAAACAGCCACGAGGCCGCGGCTTGCCAGACTCGCTTGGAGAAACGACACTCAAAGATGATGTGTCGGGCAGTCTCCGGCTGACAATTGCAAAGCTTGCAGACAAGCTGGTGAGGCCACCCCCTTATGGCTAGGCGGTCAGAAGTCCACAGCCGATTTTGCACCGCTAGCCAGGCGAAGAAGCGGCATTTTGGCGGGGCCTAGGGTTTACACACAATGGGAGAGAAGGAGCATTTTGGCGAAGATCACGACTTCTTACAGAACTAAACTTTAGACCACATCAAACATGTGCAAAAGCGGGAACAAAATTGGATCATATAGAGGAATAAAATCTTTTGCACGCTGCAACACTTTCGGCCAAGCTGCACAACAGGTAAGGCCCTGCTTCGGATAAAGCAGAGTACTACATACGGTAGAAGGTTACGCTTGCACAGGACCCTGCTGTATCGCCAACTTCTGTTCATCATTCATTTCAGCGGAACAGAACAGGTACAAGAGGCGTACATACATACAACATATGTTTCGAGTTCTCGATCTTACATCCACCAGTAGTACTGCGGCACCATAGTACATCAGCAAGCTTGGAGCATCGCCAAATTAAACCGGCCGGCATCAAAGCTTGAACTGCGGCAACTACTACTTACTCGTTGGATCGATCGATCCCCCTACGTTTCCCCAATTAATCTTCGGCCGGTAGGTACATACACACCATGCAGATCATACGTAGTACGTACACCCTCATCTACGTACGACGTCGTGCTCACCGGCCGGCGGTCGATCATTGGATCAGTTTGCGAGCGCGGCGGCGGCCTCGTGGACGAGCGGCTGGGTGGCGTGTGCGACGCCCTGCGCCTCGCGCTCCACCTGTTCCCGGCACACGTCCCTCACCCCGGTCTCCGTCATCCGCTTCACGAAGGAGGCGAAGCGCCGCCAGTTGTCGGGCTGGAACAGGTCGGGCCCCATGCGGAGGTAGGTGAAGGCCACCATGCGCTCCTCCTCGGCCTTCTCCGCGGCCGTGGCCACCACCTGGTCGTGCGCCGTCTCGTCGTACCGCGGTAGCGCGTTCTCCCCGGCGAGGCCGATCCCGGCGTCCTTGGCGGCGTTGGCGACCTGGCGCACGAGCGCCTCGGGGCGGCACTGCGCGTCCTGCGGCTGCTCGTGGTCGCGCATCTCGACGCAGGTGAAGTTGAGCACGGCGCCGTGGCGGCCCAGCATGCGCGCGATGGGCAGGTACCCGTCGTGGTTCCGGGTGTTGTAGTAGCCCGCGGTAAGCTCCGGCGCGTGGGAGCGGGTGTCGTAGTGCCAGTGGATGCCCGCCACCTTCACGGAGACCTTCACCCCGGGGACGCCCGTGTAGACGGAGGACGAGGCGGACAATATCCGCTCGCCGTGCTCGAGGAGCATCTGGGAGTACCAGCTCATGAAGAAGTCGCCGTACTCGGAGCTCCACCCGCCGTCGCGGCGGAAGAAGTTGGTGTCCTCGGGCCACTGGTTGTAGCTCCCCGAGTCGCCGGGGCCGGCGTTGCCCCACTCGGGCTTGCCGCGCGCCTCGGCGGCGGCCTTGAGGGAGGCGAGCATGTGGCGGTCGTAGCACTGGAACTCGCCGATGCCCGGGAAGGACCAGGTGCCGTTGCTCTCCGGGTAGGACGGGTAGCGGAGCTCCCCCGCGGGGCCCATGCCGACCTGGATCTCGCAGATGGTGGTGCCCATGTAGGGCGCGAGGTGGTCGCGGAAGGCGCGCATGAAGTCGGCGTAGCACTGGATGGGCGTGCGACCTTTCAGGGAGGGCAGCGCGTCGGCGCCGAGGGAGACGTACTCGCGGTTGCGCCGGCCGCAGCGGTCCGTGTACGCCAGGTCCTCGTCCTTGTCCATCTCCTCCAGCACCCATTTCGGAAGCGGGATGCTGCATACAGATTACAGAAACGTTGTCAGCAAGTTCAGAGATCACGGTAATTTAAACAGCAAGTTCAGAGATCACTTTTTTTTTTGAGAATTGGCTCAGAGATCACGTGGCCGGCATGATGACACCGGGGGCACGTACAAGTTAAGAAAAGAACAAGATCATGGGCCTCGGCCGACTTGAGGCTGATTTTCTCTCGTATTTTGTTGAAGATCATGGGCCCAAAAAAAACTGTGACCGTCCACATCACACAGTTCGAGAAAGTGCGATCCGCTAGTGTACGAAATGAGACGATGACTTGTGACACCTCACGAGCAGTGAGCCTAGCTACTTACTGATGCCGACAAGAACATCATTCATAGCCACGAGCATACAAATGTTTTTCATCTTATCATGCATGGGTTCTCTTCCATGGGAGACTGCACATGCGATGCGAAGTGCCTAAACTAATGGCGATGGGCGGTGGCCGGCCAGCACATGGGAAGATTCAACGAATGCAACTAGTAGCGTCTAATTCAAGAAACAGTACACAAATTTTCGCTTAATCGATCAATGCGATCTCTATCCATTTTCAAGAAATGCAATTCATCTAATCATGAATAAACGAACACAACAAAATCTAGGCAAATTAAGGTCAAGATCATGGACTAGGAAGGCGGGGAGAACAGATCAAAGGAAATGGAGCGGAGCAGTAGTAGGAAACAGCACGTACGTGACCGAGTCGCCGACGTTGCCGCCGCACTGGTGGAAGGACATGACGGCCTGCACCTTGAGCCCGGCCTTCCTGGCCATCTCCATGAGCTCGATGTAGCCCGCGAAGTTGTACTGCCCGGGCGCCTCCGCCTCGGCGATGCCCCACCACACGTCCACCATGATCCCCGCGGCGCCCGCGCTCTTGAGCGCGGCCAGGGACGCCTGCACGGCCTTGCGCCGGTTCAGCGCGCTGCCGTCCTTGCGCACCGTGTCCAGCGGCATCATCACGAACACCGGCACGCCCACCTTGCGCGCCTCGTCCCCCGCCACGTCCGGGTGCTCCGCCTCGCGGCCGGGCGCCATCGCCAGGTTGAAGTCGGACGTCTGCGGCTGCGCGGGCTCCACCGTCTGCGCCTGCATCCGGAGGTTGTTCGCGCTGCCGCTGCGGGCCATGGTGGCGCCGCCGGCGGCGGAGGCCGCGAAGACCGCGGACCGCGCGCTTGGTGCTGGCGCCACGGCGGCCGCGATGGACGCCGCGCCCGTCTGGTTGAGCGCCATGGACGATGTCGGCTGTGTCGAGTCGATCACGCTTTGTAACAACGGACGGATGCTCGGCTGGCCGGGTGGAACGGATCCTTGGATCACCGGCGGAAGGGACGAGCGAGCGGACCAGTAATGTCGTTCCTCGAAATGGGTTTGGGGACGGGAGGAACGGATTGTGATCTGGACCTAGGCTGGACCCAAGGGAAATGGGGCTAACGATGGCGGAGGACGGTGGGCGGGGTGCGGTGGCTTTAAATAAGCGAGGTATGGGGCGCGGCGGACGTGGCGCGTGCTCCGCCGGTGAGGGGAACGTGAGGTGGTGGGTGGCGCGGCGCGCGGGACGGAATGGAAGGCGAGACGCGTGAACCGGCCTCGAAGCGTCGTGCCACGTCGGCGTTGGAGCGTAGATCTAGGGCGCGACGCGTGTGCCGTAGCGGAGATGATGTTCCGGTGGCTTTGAGCTGGGCAATTGCTTTCCGAATTCTCGCAGAGCTCTGAAGCCATAGGCCGGCATAGTAGTGCCCGTGAAGCGATCTTGATCTTGAGCAACTGGTGCAGGATCATGGAAACACTGGGGTCATGATCAGTTGATCGATCACCGTGAGTTATTGCTTCACGGATTTGAAGTGCAGGCACTCACGTGGCATGGCAGCTTCTTTTCCAACAAGATTACAGGACCACTGACGATAACAAGTTCTTCCAATTTTTTTTTTTAGATAAAAAGGGTTTCCATATAGTTCCATCATCATGCAACTATAAGTGTCGTACAGAGAGTTTAAACTAGCATATTTATCTCACGCATTACAGTCATCCGCAAATACAAGAAGATTAAGACACTACTGAAGGCGAGCGGCATTTTCGATCAGATCTTCACAGGCACGTTCTTGCCGCACCAGACTCAACATCACAATGTTCATGTCCAGCCAATTCTGAGCAGTTCCCCCCTCCTGCAATCGAGTTTCTGCATGAATTAGAGTGCTTGTCCTGGACATAGGATCTTCCAGTTGTTGATCAACACACCAATCCTTCTGAAGACCTCCTTGACACCTAGCCATCTTGCACCCTGAAAGCACATGTCATTCCATATATTCCAAATGCCCCACAAAGCGGCAGAGGAGAAAAATATTAACCACAGAGTTTTTATCTTCACTGACCCACCATCTAGCAATAGATTCAATATCAACTCCAATGGAAACACACAAGATATCAGAAATAACCTCCCAGGTGACTTTAGCTACCACACATTCGCAAAAAAAGTGTTGTACAGTTTTAGGTTCGGAACAAAGAGGGCGGGGCTGTGGCCCAGTGGCGTGGCTGGCGACCCGAGTTCGATTCCCCGTCGGGGCGAATATCGGTTATTCTCGCGAGGAGGTATCTTCTATGAAAAAAAATACCACCGGGGCTAGTCCTGGTAGGTCTTGTTTTTTGGTTCGGAACAAAAGAGGCAAGATTGGTCATCAACTACCCGTCTTTTACCTTGATTAGTTCTAGTCAAGTTTTTGTTGTTAACTAGCATCCAAAAGAAGACATGAATTGTAGAATTGCGGAAATATTGATCGTATTGATTATTGCCTCAAAGGGCTGTTTATATATGGGTACAGACTTGGTCTCCAAGCAATCCTATTGGAGATACAATCGGAATACTCTAACATCCCCCCGCAGTATCAACGTGGGGTTCAACAACATTGAGACTGAACCGAATATCTGTAAAGGGTTTAGTAGCAAGCCCTTTAGTGAAAATATCTGCAAATTGAGCTGTCGATGGAACATGAAGAACGCGAACTTGCCCCAAAGCGACCTTCTCTCGAACGAAGTGGATATCAATCTCGATGTGCTTGGTACGCCGATGCTGAACAGGATTGCTAGACATGTAAATAGCCGAGATGTTGTCACAGTAAACAACAGTAGCCTGCGCAATAGGACACCGAAGCTCTGACAATAACTGACGAAGCCAAACCGTTTCAGCAACAACATGAGCTACAACACGATATTCAGCCTCAGCAGACGAGCGGGAGACCGTAACCTGTCTTTTAGAAGACCAAGAAACCAAATTGTTACCAAGATAAACACAAAATCCGGATGTGGACCGACGAGTATCTGGACAACCAGCCTAGTCTGCATCAGAGTAAGCTGTCAAGGAAGTGGGAGAGGAGGGATTTATATGAAGACCATAATCAAGAGTTCCTTTAAGATAACGAAGAATTCTTTTGACGTGATTGTAGTGTGGAATTCGTGGATCATGCATGTAAAGACAGGCTTGTTGCACAGCAAAAGAAATGTCATGGCGAGTAAGAGTAAGGTATTGGAGAGCACCGGTAAGGCTGCGGTAAAGGGTAGCATCATGATAAACATCACCATCAGCAGAGAGCTTGAAACCAGTATCAACAGGAGTGCGAGAGGGTTGACAATCCAGCATGCCAGCATGATTAAGAAGATCAAGAGAGTATTGTCTTTGTGAAAGAAAAAGGCCAGAAGAATCACGAACAACAGAAATACCCAAAAAATGATGAAGAAGACCAAGATCAGTCATGGAAAATTCAGAGCGAAGAAGAGTAATAATATGATCTAAGAAAGATTGAGAAGAAGCAGTAAGAACAATATCATCAACATAAAGAAGCAAATAGGAAATATCGTTGTTGTTGTGGTAAGTAAAGAGAGATGTATCAGAAAGAGAGGGAACAAAACCAATAGTTTGAATAAAGGAAGAAAAACGTTGAAACCAAGCACGAGGTGCCCGTTTTAAACCATAAAGAGATTTGTTAAGAAGACAAACATGATCGGGGTAATTTTTATCTTCAAAGCCTAACGGTTGTTGACAGAACACTGTTTCTTCAATAGAGCCATGAAGAAAAGCATTT